>LPNX010147317.1:0-88988 GCA_001517045.1 Pseudotsuga menziesii
ATAAGCTGAAAAATAAAGTAGTTCATCTTTCGGCCATCCATCGCATAACATTTGGAAACTTCACAGCTTTTCTCCAATAGGAAAACTAAAATCTTTATTGAAAAAGGAAGTAGTTCTTCTTACAATAGGTCCTCCAGTATTACTGGGAAAAAGCCCCTCTCTTCTTCTAAGTTTCCTATTCTTATACAAAAAGATAAAATGGTTGGGCTGCCCAAAGTGACCTTTGGGCTTCCCAACGCTTCCTTTTCTCAAAAAAAAACCTTTTACAAATTATTAAATTACAATAAAGCTGATCGGTCCCCTCATGAGGAGGGTCCCGCTTGGCTCTCCAAGTATTTATTCCATGCTGTAGCTTCACTATCGAGCTCTTCAAACGAGGTGGGCTCCAAGAATTGGATATTAATCTCCAACTTTTCCGCCTTTTTCTTGATGGCCTCGACCCTGGTTGTGTTTAGTCTCACCTGTTTTTCTAGGAGCTGCACACAAACGGCGGTATGGCCTATTTCAGTCTTCAGGGTTTGTTCATCAATGGTGCTGATGCCTTGTACTTTGGATTCTTCCTC
The DNA here is from genome assembly GCA_001517045.1 of Pseudotsuga menziesii. Classification (NCBI taxonomy): domain Eukaryota; kingdom Viridiplantae; phylum Streptophyta; class Pinopsida; order Pinales; family Pinaceae; genus Pseudotsuga; species Pseudotsuga menziesii. Next base: position 564 of record LPNX010147317.1, read on the forward strand.
CTGTTGCCTCTTCTGCAAAATTTCTATGAATGAGTCATGATCTGGGAACTCGTGTAGCCTTTGCTCAACTTTTACTTGACACCGGTTGTAAATAACTAAGCCTCTCCTGAAAAATTCGGTGCAAAGTCCCTTTGTTTTCTGGACGGTTTTCTTAAAGTCCTCTGTAGTAGTGATAGCGAACTCCATTAAATCATAATCTCACTGAAGGGTTTGTCTATCCTTGTCTGACAGTCCTGCTGGGACTTCCTCACCTTTCTCAACCCTTGCCATCCTGGTGGTCAATACTTCAAGAATGTCTTGTGACCTATCAACAAAGTAAGAAGCAGTGTCCATGATCTCTTCTAATCGGTTATCAACCTGGATGATCTGACATATTTCTTCTTCTAGATCATTTTGCAGATGTAGTACCTTAGCCTTTTGGGCCTGGATGTGTTCTTTGATGGGTTGTAGGTCAACCTGTTGTTCCCTTGCTGCTTCTAGCTCCGTAGTTAGAGAGGCCAGCTATGCATTTAGTCCTCGGACGCATTCAGTATTGGATTCATAAATTACAGTATGTTGCTCCTTCGGGTCTTCTATTTTTTCCCTCATCTACTCCTTTTCATTCTTCAGGTCTTGAATTTCTTGCCGTTCCTTTTCTAGGGTTTCTTGTGTTGTTTCCTACGCATGTGCTGCCACCTGGATGGCGTAGATTTCACTCTTTGTGGCCTCCATTTCTTTAAGCACCTGCTCATATTTTCTTTTCAATCTATTACCGTCCTCTCTTTCCCTTCTCAGGGTGTCCTTGAGCTGAGCGGAGGTCTTCTTGGATGATTCTATCTCGATCATCATTCGGTATATGTTATCCTCTGTAGCATGTATTGCTTCCTTCCCAGCCCTTATGACAAACCTTGGATCTTTATCTGTCCCGACCATCACGGCTTTATCTGTTATCATTGTACTGGTCATTCCTTCAGCCTCTACCTTTCTCTTAGTTCTCCTCATAATCCTTTTGGTAGCCCTGTCATAGTATACTATGCTGAAATCAGGAACTTCTTCCCCTTTTTCCTGTGCAAAGGGTACTAACTGCAGCGTGGGGGTTGTAGGAGTGATGGTAGTGGGCATTTGAATGGTTTGAACCTCAAGGATTTCCTCACCTTGGCTCTGCTCTGTTTGTGATCCAGGAGCCTGCTGTTGTGTCAACTCTGCCTTCTGAGCTTCCTGTTTTCGAAGCTCTTCGTTCAGTTTTCTCTGAGCTTCTTCAGCTGCTTGCTTAGCAGCTTCCTCTATTTCTCTGGCGGTTTCCTTTGCTCGTTCAGCTACGTCCTGGGCAGCTTTCTTCTTTTCCTCTTCTCCTTTTCGGAGCCACTCTGCAGCCTCTTCTTCTATCCTTTGGGCCTCTTCTCTTATCCTTTTGGCTGCTTCTTCAGCCTTAGCCTGCTCAGCCTTCTCTTGTTCAGATCCTTTTCCACCTTTCGGTTTGAATCTCTTACTGAGCGCTGTCATGTTCGGGGCCCTCCTGAAAATGGATTCATCACTGTCAAAATGATGGGTGTACTCATAAAACACCTTGTGCTTCTTGCAATGCTCAGCCATTCTTTCATGAGTGTCATTTCGTCTGAAAGTCATCTCCCCAAAATGGAACTTCCCTAGTTCCTCTATAAATTCTGGAGCTTGTTTCACATTGGCGAACTTGCAGCTGCCTAACTTAAATGGTAAGGGTGGATAGACAGCCTTCTTTTTTTGGAATAAGAAATGACCAACTTTGTCGATAAACACCTGTCTAACAGCCTCCTTATGGATTATATAATCTGTTGCATACTTGGGCAGCAGATAAGGTGTCCTTGACCCACCAAACATTCTAAGATACATCCCGTTCTCTGTCAAGAAATAATCACCATACTCCTCTACTACCTGCATAGCTTCTTCAGACATGCAGTCACATTCCTTTCGAAAGATAAGAGTGTGCAGAGGCATGATAAAATGCTCACATATTTCTCGATAATAACTATGGTATTGATGAGCCCCCAGTTGTAGGCTGCATATACGGGCATTCTGTCCCTGTCCCAAACACATTTGAGCCCGGGGAAGGGCTGGTGGCATAGTATGCAGTCAATCAGGATCGAGCTCATATAAAACTCGGATTTTTTCTATTCTACTCCTCCTTTTGCTGCAGCTATACAAGAAGATAGACTACTAGATACCAGGCTGGACCAGTTGAAGATGGTCCCTTCTGTGGCCACATGGAAAATCAGGGGTATCCATTCGAATTTGAATAATCTACCATTAGCCCTCCCGAAGATCCTATTCAGCATTAGAGCTATGAATCTGTAAGGGGCTCTAAGGCTGGCTGTGTCATAATCTTCAGTAGCTCTATGTCTATAGAGCTTCCCTGGTAATAGCATTCTCCTCATGGTTTCTATCAAATCCATCCTAAGATTGTCCAACCATTCATTGGACAAGAAAACTTGAGGCTCAGGCAGGTGGTAAGCTAAGGCCACATATCCAGGGCTAAAGGTAGCATAGCCCTGACCTTCACCATTACAGATAAGCATTGAGCCATGGTTTGTGTGTGGCAGGATCCACTTCATCACCTCGGAACATGGAAACATCTCTGGCCTGGTGGAAACCTTCATAATTGCAGATATTTCTATGTTTGCGTAAATGGGTTCTTCCTCCAGGCCCATATCTGGGACTTCCCTACGGGAAATCAGCCTGTATATGTCTCCCCACTTATACTCAGGGTCCACCCCTATGACACACTGGGTATCCTCATATATATACTCAGTTGGTAGGACGACCTCTATTGCTGTTTGTTCTTCTACCACAGGGGCCTTCTTTTTCTGTCTTCTGGACATTTTAAAATCCTCCTGCAATGTAAAACATCATGATATTAAGCAATTCAAATTTGTGAATATTATGAAGCAGTTTATTCTTTCTCCATTGTCTATATGACTATAATGATATCAGATAGAGGCTCTTCAAGTTGAAGGATTTGAACTAGTCATGCAATCTTTTGAGCTGTGCTATTATCTTATATCAATGTGTAAGTAAGAAAGCAACCCTCACATGTATGCACAACCAATATATATCCTGACTATCTGAAACTATCAGCACAAAAACTCAGACTATTTCTGCAATATAATGAGCTATAGTACTAACATGAATTTACTCATTAACCGGTCCATCATCCAACTTACATTACTTTCCAGTATGCCATTTTTACCAATGAAACGATATGCGATGCAAATGCATAGATTTTAAACGCTAGGTGCGACTATCTTTCAAACCTATACACATTTTTAGCAAGGACAAAAATGGCAAATCTTATGTCACGCGCAGATATGGTAATTACATCGATGCGGCCATAAGCTACGGGAATCCATGACAACCTTTCGCGCAGGGTGCTCCCACCAGTACCACCGTTCATTTTACCCTCAAATCGTAAAAAACCAACAGCGGCGCGGCCCTAGGGTTTCGCGTGGTGGAAAACAACGAACAGTGCGGTGCAGGCACAAGATAGGGCTCGAGAGAAGGGCAAATGTGGGGAAACTGACTGGCCGGATATCTACCATGATTTTTCTCCTAAAACCCCATCAAAACACTGACAGAACCCATCATTACTAGCACCAAACCAGGTGCAGGTGGCATAATGGCCGCCTGCACCTCGTCTTCCTCCACTTGTTCAAGGAGAAACCAAAACGTCCCGAGGGTTTTATATAGAAAAACAAACTCCCCCCTTCTAACCGCGGACACCTATCCAACCATGTATTCTTAGATGAACGGACCACAACCACCGGGGAATAAGATGGGCCTAACCGCAGGAAGGAAAAAACACTAAGGATGTCAACAAAATGCAAAGGGGAACCAAACCTAATAACCCCCACCAAAGCTATCACTATCCAGTCAAAAAAAACTTTGAAAAGCATTAGGCAAGGCAGTTACGATCCTACCTGGCATGGGTGCGCAGATGCTGTGGCGACAATGGTTGAGTTTCCAATCGACAGCTGGACAAGGTACGAGCATGATGCTTCCACAAGACTCGCGAGGTCGACAACGCGGAGCGGATTACGACGGCCTGGGCGAAAAATACAATAATAATAAAAACCAAAACATGCCCACCGTATATATAGAAATCCACACGTGCGACAGGTCAACTCAGTCGGAGCGGTCATGAAAGATAAGTCAGGCGACTGAAGCTCAAACCTCTCCGCAACGGCAAACCATCCTCTCTACTCCATCATCCTCAACGTAAAACATAGCTCATGCGATCGATAACCGCAGTTGGGCGGTGGCAGATACATTGGTCGGATGACCGAGAGTCTGGCCCTTCCCGCAACGGCGGAGACTCAGAATAAGATACTGTCTGAAACAAAGAAAAAGAAATCTACTGGGCTCTGAAACACGTCGGTCGGCAAAAAACAAAATTCTGAACTCCCAAGGATTCGCAACGGCATAGAAGGAAGTCTTTATCCCCCTCCGATGCGGAATAAACAACGCCCGAAATAGACAGGAAAATTCCACCACCTGCAACGGTAAATGAAGTAACCTACCTCCGCAGCAGTCGGCGCGAAACAAATAGTTAGAGGGACAAAACCAATCGAGACTTGAAAAGCTCCCGCAATGGCGGGCTCGACAAAACCAATCAAGAGTTCAAAGGCACCCGCAACATACCGGAAAAGTCCACCACCTGCAACGGCGGAACGAAAACACCAATCCTCGCACATTCGGCGTAAAATGACAACGGAGATCCGAAAAACACCCGCAACGACGGGCGGAAAAAACAACCAAGTTCCGGAAGTCACCCGCAAGGGCGGGACGGAAAAGAAAACTAAGAGCTGAAGAACACCCGCAACGGCGGAACAGTCAAATGAAAAACCTCCCGATATAAGAAAACTTTGAAGGAATTTGCGAAGCAAGAAAAAGGAGCTCAAGATGGGATTCCTTAGATCATTTAAAAGAGGAGAAACCATGATTGATAGCAACCAAAATTCCTGGAAGACGCTTCAAAATCCAAAGGCCAAAAAACAATAAGCTGAAAACAAAAAGAGAACTGACTAACTCAAAGAAAAAAGGGGGGGCCCCAAAATTTTTAGAAATTTGGGGAATTGTTGCAGACACAACACACAGTTCATCCAAGACAACACCGTTGGGTTTATCAAGCCATCCAAGAGCTATGAAAGGCTAATGCTAAGCTGGTGCACCGACACTAGAAACATATTGGCTTCTAGAAGACCCACACACACCCAACACAAGGAAATCAGTCATTTCTCTGCAATGCAGTCCCTTAGACCCTGATCTCCCTTCCGGTGCTATTCAAGGGTTGTGGAGAAGAAGAATAGCTCAGTGGCTCTATCTGTGTGTTTCTCAACCCACCAGGTTTATCAAGAAGCTCAGGTCCTCATTCACCACTCCAATTTAGTCCAAGGACAAAACTGTTGCATGCAAGCAGCCAAACAGCTCTTCAAAATTTTACAGGGGAAAACACGGTTCAGTAATCATGGCCATTAACATCCCACAAGCAACCTGAGCCCACAACACAAAATCTGCACTGCAATTGCTGAAGAAAAATACACAGTCCAGCAAATGGGAAGAGACCGACTCTCAATCTATGCATGAAGGAAAAGAACAAGACACAGCTAAAACACATAGCTAGAAAGGAAATCATGACCACAATTCCACGATGGAATAACAGCCAACGAACCATAGAGGAAAACCACAGCAATCTACAGCAATTTTCACATTGTATAGGAAAAACACAGTCGGCAATGTGTGGAGGAAGCTACAACCGGTGATCGGTGAGGAAAATCACAACAGTCTAACAATGGTGGGAAAAGACCAACGCTCTGCGTGAACAAGGGAAGAAAATTCACAGAGTAGCAAGGCGGTGTAAGAGGAATGGTGAACCCCACATCATTAATTGTCAATCCTTTTAACTCATCCTGTGATAAGGTGGATGGACATACCATCCGCAATTTAGAAGGTGCGTTGTGTAGAAAGTACAGGTGCATGGGGAGAATGGCAATCCTGGCGTAGTGGTCTTGCTGTCAGCAAATATATGCCCCACTTACAACTGAACAATTAAGGGTGGTGTTTGGATGAGATAAGGGAGGATGAGTGAAGAGAGCGGTGACACATGGTGTTCCCCCCCATCCCATGGCTCAAGATTTAAATTTCCCCCTCCTTACCCTTAGAAAATCATGCCCCTTCTCAATTTAGTTGCAGTGAACATAGATGGCTGGGTTCAATTAATTAAGATGCATATTTACATGATGCCACAATTTAATATGTATGTCTCATGTCCTGGTATACCATCGGTAACGGTTCCAATCAGTGAAACATAACACAACCGAATCGATGGTGGGACTTTTGCCTTCAACTCTACACCATGATTCATTACAATATATACATCACATACATTAATCCAAATGGGGTCAACACCATGGTGTTACATTCTCCTCCCCATTCAATAGCACTGTCCTCAGTGCTTTGCAAAATTGAACAAAATGCTACACTGGTACCGCCTCAGTGTTCCACAGAATTGAACAAAAATGGATGTGCCAATTGCATGGCATCCTCTAGCTCCCATGTAGCCTCTTTAGGTCCATAATGCTCCCATTGCACCTTTACCTGCCCTATGGCCTGATTCTGGAGCATTGTGACCTTCCTGTAAAGGATGTGCATTGGCTCGATTTGGAACTTTCCCTCGAGTTCCACCTGAATCACATCCTAATTTATCACATGGTTAGGATCATGTACATATTTCTTAAGCAAAGAAACATGAAAAACATTATGAGATCTAGTACTAGCAGGAAATGCAAGTCTATATGCAACAGGCCCTATTCTTTCAAGCACTTCAAACGGCCCACAATATCTAGGTGACAGCTTGGCACAACTTCCAAGCTTCAAGGAAATTTTCTTTGCTTTCACTCTGAGGTAGACATGATCCCCAACACTAAACTCTCTATTCATCCTATGCTTGTCTGCATAGATTTTCTATATGTTCTGTGCTGCTTTTAGATTCTGCCTAATCCTTAAAACCTCTTGCTCCATTTCCTTGAGCAATTCTGGTCCAAGCACAACTCTGTTCACCGGGTTATCCCAAGTCACTGGCGTCCTACACCTTCTTCCATACAAATATTCATATGGACTCATCCCCAAGGATTCCTGCTATCCATTTTTGTAAGAAAACTCTACCAAGTGTAAGTAATCTTCCCACTTGGTTGGTTTGTCCATCACATACATGTGAACCATATCTTCAAGCACTTGATTAACTCTTTCTATCTGAGGATGGTATGCAATGCTGAATTTCAACTTGGTACCCAAATATGCAAACAACCCCTTCCAAAAATTGGAAGTGAACTTGACATCTCTGTCAAAAATTATTGCCTTCGACAATCCATGCAATTTGAAAATATTTTTCATGAAAATCCTTGCAATGTCATCACTCTTGTGCATAGAATTCACTGGTATAAAATGTGCTACTTTGGTCAACTTGTCTACCACAACCATGATGGAATCATGTTGTCTCCAAGCTATCGGAAATCCTGTGATAAAATCCATGGCAATAACTTCCCATTTCCATTCTAGAACTGGCAAAGGATGCAACAAACCTGTTAGATATTGATGCTCAACCTTTACCTGTTGAAATTTCATGAACCTTGAAATGTATTCAACCATGTGCTTTTTCATTCTTGGCCAAAAGTACTATTTTCTAGCTATACCAACTGTCTTTTGATATCCTGGGTGACCAGAATACGGAGCTTGATGGATTTCATCCATAACAACTCTCCTCAAATCTGCTACATTCGGAATATAAATTCTGCCTTTATAAGTGAGAATTCCATCTTCTTCCAATTTATATCCCTCATACCTCTTCTCAAGACTTTGCTGCTGCAATTTGTCTTTTACCTATTCGTACAATTCATCTCCAGCAACATGATTAACAATCTGTTGCCTCAAATCTAATTGGCAAATATTGAGATATGGCACATGCATTTCCTGTACCTTCCGACTTAGTGCATCAGCTACCTTGTTCTCTTTTCCTTTTATGTGCTTGATTTCGAAATCAAACTCACATAAAAATTCCATCCATCTCACTTGCCTAGCATTCAGAGTAGGCTGATCAAACAAATACTTTATACCACAATGGTCTGTTCTGAGTTCAAATATTCTACCCATCAAGTAATGTCTCCACATCTTGAGAGCATGTACTATGGCTGCAAGCTCAAGATCATGAGTGGCATAGTTCTTCTCATGCTCCTTCAATTTTCTTGATTCATAACATATCACGTGGTTGTCCTGCATAAGGAGTCTTCCAAGCCCTTGTCTGCATGCATCGGTATATACCACAAAATATTTTTCTGGATGTACAACTTTCAATACTAGTGCACTGGTGAGAAGATTCTTCAACCGCTAGAAGATTTCTTCACACTTTGAAGTCCATTCAAAATTTGTTCCCTTCTTCTACAAATAAGTGATGGCATGTGCAACCTTGGAAAATCATTCAATGAATCTCTTGTAGTATCCTACAAGTCCCATAAAAGATCTTACATCTATCACATTTCTTGGAGTAGGACAATTCATGATGGCTTCAATCTTCTCAGGGTCTACTGATATACCCTCTTCGAAGATAATGTGAACCAAATACTAAATTCTATCCTTGTAGAAGTCACACTTGCTCAGCTTTGCATACAACTAATGTTCCCTGAGCACTTGCAATGTCAATCTCAAATTCTCTTCATGCTCTTCCTCATTCTTAGAATAAACAATAATGTCATCAAGGAAAACACAAACAAACTTGTCCAAATACTTACTGAAGACAACTGTTCATAAGGCACATAAATGTAGCTGGTGCATTTGTGAGACCAAACAGTACCACTACAAACTCATAATGTCCATACCTTGTCCTGAAGGCTATCTTATGAATGTCTTCATCCTTGATTCTCACCTGATGGTAACCAGACCTCAAGTCAATATTGGAAAATACCTTTGCTCCTCTCATTTGATCAAAGAGGTCATCAATCCTGGGCAAAGGATATTTATTCTTCACAGTAACCTTGCTCAACTGTCTATAATCAATACATAACCTGAGTGTACCATCTTTCTTCTTTACAAATAGAACTGGTTCTCCCCAAGGAGACACACTTGGTCAGATATACTTCATTTCCAACAACTCTTGTAGTTGCATCTTCAACTCTATCATATCCGGTGTACTCACCATGTAGGGTGTCTTGGACACTGGTGTAGCTCCTGGCACAATTTCAATAGTGAAATCGATGTCCCTCTGCAGAGGAAACCCTAGAATCTCATCAAGAAACACATCCTCGAATTCCTGTAACACCTAATAGTCCTCCAACCTAGGAGTCTCATCTCTTGTTGGTTCCAGCATATGAACTGCATACAACTGGAAACCTTTCTTACAGAACTTATTCAACTGCATTGTTGAAACCTGTCTTATTGAAATTACCTTCGGAATACCTTTCACAACTACTGGGTTTCCTTCTTCATCCATGCATTCAAATTTTTTGTTATAATAGTCAAGCTTCACTCTGTGAGCTTCTAACCAATCCATTCCAATGAGAACATCATAGGAACCAAGCGGTAGAACATTCAGATCTACACAAGTGATCAATCCATTCATAACCAATGAACATTTCTCTACCACTTCACTGACCTTTCTCTTAGTCCTAGTGGCTAGCTGAACTAACCAAGATTTTCTATGCTTTACCTTCTTAAAAGCACAAATCTCCACTACTCTAGGAGTAATGTAACTGTGAGTAGAACCAAGGTCAATCAAAATAGAAACAGATTGTTCAACAATCTTACCTGCAACTTCAACCACAGTTGACTGATGATCTGCCTGGCGATCCTCCAATGCTTCATAAATTCTAGGGATTGTCCTTGCTACTTGACCCACTATTTCTACTTCCTGAATGTTATAAGCTAGCCTTGCACTTTCATTCTCAAGTGGACAATATCTGTGCAAGTGGGGTCCTTCACATTTCCAACATTTGAGTGGCCTTCTATCTTGTTGTGGATCCTTAGGCTTTTCTCCTGACACTCCAACTGGCTTACTCGCAGCTTGGGATGGCTGCTTCTGCTGATTCCTGAATCTAGAAGGTTTGAACCCTTTCTTTCTTTGGTCAAACTTCTCATTCCTCTTGTCCTTCCATGCTTTATGGTAATCAGGTTTACCTTTTCTTTTCTCATAGCAATACTTAGCCTTCCTTATTGCTTCTTCGAGAGTTCTCGGCTCATAGAACTCAATTCTATCTTTGTAAGCTTGTGGAAATCCACTCAAAAACCATTGGATATTCACTTTTTCATCTCTGATGTATCGTACATACCTCAACAATTCCAAAAACTTATTTGCATATTCATCCATGGTCTGTTGTCCCAATCTCAGCTCATGGAACTCCTTGATCTTGTCATCATAATACATGTCAGAAAGGTATTTTTGCCTGAAATACTTCTTGAACTATTTCCATTTCAATTTCCTTTCACTGATCCTCTTTACTTTCTTGAAGTGTTCCCACCAAATGGATGCTCGTCCATTCAGATTGAATATGGCAACTCTGGCCTTCATGTTTCCTAAATAATCCTGCACTTCAAAGTTATACTTCTTTATCCCAAGAATCCAAGCTTCATCCTCTTGTCCAGTCTTTATCTCACCATCAAAGGTAGGAGGTTTAGCTTTCTTAAATTCATCCCAAGAGCGATCCCTATGGTGTCTTATTCTTCTCTTACGAGAAGATGAACTGGTATCCCCACTAGATACTTCAGAATTAGTTGATCCACTAGAAGTCCTTCTCCTTCTCCTAGTGCTGCTCTTGCTACCTTCTGGCCTTGTTGTATCTCGTCCAGAGTCTATCATTTTCTACAAGTCTATCAAACTCTACAATATGGCAACATTCAACTGATGTTGCTCTTCATGGGATTTAACCAAGCTTCTCATGGTGGCTGCAACATCTAACGGTGTATCTTGGAATCTCCTTCCATTAGACTCTATGTCATCATTCCCATTACGGACATTTTCTCCCATGGAATCTCTTGCATGCTCATACGAATCCCGAGCATCATACCCATCCTGGGTTCCCATGACTAAACCCCCTCTTGTTTTACCACACTGTTCTTTCTGGAGTACTACTCTTGGAAGTTGTCTATAATTCATAAATGTGTTAGTAGCAAACTGTTAGATGCATAACATTAATATAAATAAAAACTACTTACCTTTTTCTTCTGGAAATTTCATAGAACAACAATTATGTTAAAACATAGAATTTTCTCTATTTCTTTTCAACCCTATGACCATGGATAGTTTGCTGAAAGATGCTGAAAACTGACTGAAAGACAATTGAAAACTGCATGAAGAATCACTAAGAAATTCCTTCGAAAAACTCAAATTTCCTTAGGCCCTAATCGAACCTCATCCCGGCTATTCTGCCGACACTGTGGTAGTCAAAATGCCTATTTCATCGATGAAATATTCCATTATTCCTCTCCAGCATTTCATTGGGTAAAACGACTAAACTCCCAATATGTATTGACGAGAAAATCAACTATGCATCAGTTGCATAGTCATCTGAGCATCCACAATGGTGGAAAGTGTTCTTACTTCAGTTTCCGTGGGCAACCGACTAAGCTTTCGATTTCTGGTGCTTTTTTACTTCTCAAGTCGGGTCTCATTTCGGCTAATATTTTGACGTTTCATCGACCAATCCACTAACCCTCTGAATCTGTAATGGCGATGTCGAGGTCTACCCATCGGCAATTTCTTCAGCTAATGTTCTCTGTGGTATCGATGGTCGGATGTGTTGTTCATCAGCCGTGCAGTCCTTTGGGCAGTTGTAATGGCGGGTTTACAATCTTCCTTTTCCTTTTGATCGGTCTATTATCCCATGTCTTTATCGGTGACCTGTTGGTCTATTATCATCTGTAGTACCGGGTCCGCAATCACTTATCGTTTTGAAGACTAACCATGTTGCATCGGTAGTCGGGTGTCCTGCGCATCGAGAGGTTATTTCCTTCATCTTTCGCAATGGCGAACCACAATCGAACTTCATCTTGCTTTGTCTTTCGCATCTCATGACTTTGTCATCGGTCAGAGCAACTAATCCTTTACGGCATCGGCGCCTGGATGCTCATCGGCGGAATAGTATACTAATCGGCCGTAGTGGTGGACGTTCGATCAACTAACTTTATTCGACGTAGCTCATCGGTGACCACAACATCTGATCATCGACAATGTGATCAACTAACCATCACCGATGGGCGATGATTCCATGCCTTAGAAAAAAAATTGAAATTTTTTTTTCTCTCTTTTCACCTCTTGATCGGCTCAACTATCTTCTATTTATCGATGAAATAGTTCCATCAGTAGCCGCAACAGTGGCTCATCATCTTCGATCTTTTTTCGATTGGTGGCCCAATATGCTAATGACTTCTGATCAGCAAACTGAGGTATAACCCGATCGGCATCAGCAGTCGAAACTCTTCTCGTTAGAAGACTAGTGCTCTAGGATTCCGCAATAGCAGACAAACGAAACACTATCTTCTTCCAATGGCTGATGATTTCAAGCCTTAGAAAAAAATTTGAAAATTTTGTGCCATCGGTGGTCAGAGGCTCTATGCATCGAAAGCATAGTGGTCTAGCCATCCGCAACAACGGGCGCTTGATCAACTAATTTTCGTCGATGATTTCAACACTTAAACAAAATTTTGAAACTTTCTTCTTCTGTCGACGATCAGAACCACTAGCGCTGCTACATCAGAATTTTAGTCCCCACGGCAGCCGCAATGGCAGTAACCCATTCAACTAATTCTTGTCAATTTTCATTGGTAGTTTCCACGTCTAACCATCAGTGATGAGAACAAATATCTTCCGCCAATCACCGATGATCGGATTTAGAAAATTTTTCAAAGTTTTTCCGGTTACCGTCCATCGGGTGGCCTTCCCACTAAGTGCCCGCTACATTGGAAGATATTGTCACTGAGTCTTTCGATGGGCCGATAGTTCTAGCACTTAGAAAATTTTCTGAGTTTTCCTGCCACAATTTTCTGATTGCTGCTAGGAAAAAGGCTAACCCGCCTCTTCTATCTAATCTGTCATGGCCCATTCATGCCCATGCTGCAACATAAGCTCTGTCACTGCATCTTCATGGCCCATTAAGGCCCATGCTGCAACCAGAGCTTTGATACCACACTGTAACGTCCCTGACCCTTCGACCGAGGAGGAGGATGCTACTATACGTCAAATCATTTGGGCATCTAGCCCCATGAACATGAACATACATACATATAGTGCTGAAGCATGATACTTAAAACATAAAACATTTTATGAAGCATAATCATTCAAATACACAATGGAATCTGTTTGTGCCAGAAATTGTTTCCAAGGCCAAAGAAACAAGCCAACACAATCTCAAATAAAACTCAATAAAACAAACTAGGTTTAGGGTTTTTGATGTATTTTCTTGGTTATAAACTTTGGGGAAGGACAGGGAATACACTCATGAGCAAAGTAATAACTGAATCATAAACAAAAGAAGACAAAGATGCATAATATATTCAACAAAATCCAACAGAACACAGTATTGAAGTTCATTCATAAAAGACAAGCATCACCAGCATATAAACATAAACCAGTAATGAGTATATCAATTAAGAAACTAAACAAGTTGAACAATGAAGCCAACACAGAACTGAAGGGTGAAAAGTGTCATATATCTCATAATTTCATCATCAAATGCATACAACAGTTTTGATACTTAACTCATGAACAAGTTTGAACTCATGAACAAGTCTACATACCTTCTGAAGCTATCCCAAAAATCGAACCCTTCTTCAGTCCCTTCCATAGAAATTTTACTAGCTGATCCAGGTGAAGAAAGTTGGGTGCTTGGGTGCTTTCTTCTAGAATACTACTCAAATGATAGTTACCAGCCAAAGGTGAAAACCAAGCAATGTCAACATTATCTAATTCAACATCTCGCTCTTCATGAGCAGGATGGCATTTACCATTTTTGGCAATATCACCCAGTTCATCAGAATCTGATACATCATTGTAAGTGGCCGCCAGAAGATTCAGTGCGGATTGCATTTTTACTGAAGAAATAGGGACTGAAAATGCATTTGACATAGATCTGTTTATGAATTTTGTTGAACTAGCAGAAGCCTCATTTTTATTGTCAACTTCGGAGAAATCATTAGGGTATTTGTGGGGTATATCTTTGTTCAACGCCACATCCCTAACAATCCATCTATTATTCTGAGCTGCATGAGAAATTGTGTTTCTACCAGATAAAATAGCAGATGAAGAAAATAGGGAGCTTGAATGATTCTTAAAATCATACTCTCCTTTGTTAGTAATCACATTCTCAGAGCAAGCAACTGCACCATTATATTCAGCCATGGGTTCCAATATTTCCTTGCATTCCTCCAGTGATTTTTCACCACAGAGGTTCAACGTTGAGGCATTCCTGAGCTTTAACTGACTTGAAAGATTCATGAAATTGAATTTAGACCTTCTAATTCCTGAAAGATTATGCATTTATGTAACTTCTTTTGACCGAGCTGCAACAAATTCAGACTCACTGTGCTGAATTCTTCTTTTGCAAAAATCCCCTTTACTATCTTTGGTAGAGAGTTCTAAACCTATGCTCTGGTTAGCAGTAGTTGCAACTCCAATAGAGGGGACATCCTCTCTAGCAGGGCCTACAGAAAATGCTCCATAATATTCATCAATACATTTATAATCGGAAGGAAAGATATTCCTTGCAACTTCCTCATTCCCATCCAGCTTCATAATATTTAATTTAGAACATCTTCCCTGAAAGTCTTGCCTTATTTCGCTCACTCTCATCATTTGCCAGAAATTTGCATCTAGTTGCCAGAACGGTTGCCAGAATCTCCCTCACATGAGACTGACGCCTGTTTACATGAAAAAAACTTGGCAAAACACATATCAAACGTGACCAATGATTTATTTAACACTTTAGGAGTGAAATCCCAAAAAAATCGGACTGAAAAATGACCATTCTGGCAAAAAACGATTTTCCTGTAGCGCCGCAGTGTTAATTTTTGGCAGTTGCGCTACAAGAATAATTTAAACTCAATTTTGGCTCTATTTAGTCATGTTTTCCATTTTGAATACAGTTCAAATGACAAACTATACTCATGATATGATTTTTGAATCCATTATTCAATATATTGACCTTTAGAACCCTTCAAAAGCTTAAAAGAACAAAACTAAATAAAAATCTGAAGGTAAAAATTGAAAACTTCGCTAAAAATAAAAAAAATTCCACAGTAAGTAAAAGAGTAAACTCAAGCAAATATGCAAGCTAAAATAAAAATGACAATCAAACATAAAATTTGAAGAAACAAATTACTGACTTAACAGAATCAAAACATATCAATCGGCATTCATGCATATATAGATCAACATTTAACATGTATATCATCATTCATCAATGGTAAATATGTAATTGCATACACAAGTTAGGCAAGAGTACTTATCTTATAGAGAACTTGTTTCACAACCAGCTACGTCGCTGCAATGTTCCACCCAACCATAGGCCTGCGTGCTCCTTAATCTCTCAGAAGCGCTGCCACCCTTGAGCTGGGCATGATTCCCTAAGGAATAAGGAACTAACAGACTTACACATAGCTAAGGATAAAAACAACACAAGGGTACACAGTTTAGCCAAGCCAACACTGTTGGGTTTATCAGGCGACCAGCAGATTAGCCAAGCCAAGAAAGTCGGGTTTATCAGGCTATCCAGGAGCTAGGAAAGGCTAATGCTAAGCTGGTGCACCGACACTAGAACTAGACGGGATTCTAGAACACCCACACACACCCAAGACAAGGAAATCAGTCCTTTCTCTGCGACGCAGTCCCTCAGACACTGATCTCCCTTCCAGTTCTATTAAAGGGTTGTGGAGAAGTAGACCAGCTCAGCAGCTCTACCTATTTGGTTCTCAACCCACCAAGTTTATCACGCACCTCAGGCCCTCATTCACCACTCCAATGCAGTCCGAGGAAAAAATTACTGCATGCAAGTAGCCAAACAGCTCTTCAGGATTTTATAGGAGAAAACACGGTTTAGTAATCATGGCCATTAACATCCCACGAGCAACCTGAGCCCACAACACAAAATATTCACTAGAATCACTGAAGAAAAATACACAGTCCAACAAATGGGAAGAGACTGACTCTCAATCTATGTGTGAAGGAAAAGAACAAGACACTTCTAAAACACATAGCTAGAAAGGCAATCACGACCATAATTCCACAATAGAATAACAGCCAACAAACCACAGAGGAAAACCACAGCAATCTATAGGAATTTCCACATTGTACAGGAAAAACACAGTCGGCAATGCGTGGAGGAAGCTACAACTAGTGATTAGTGAGGAAAATCACAACAGTCTAACAATGGTGGGAAAAGACCAACGCTCTACGTGAACAGGGAAAGAAAATTCACAGACTATCAAGGCAGTGTAAGAGGAATGGCGAACCCCACATCATGGATTGTCAATCCTTTTAACTCAGCCCTCATGAAGGTGGATGGACAGCCACCAATCGCATAGTGGACAGACCATCCGCAATTCAGAAGGTGCATCGTGTAGAGAGTGCAGGCGCGTGGGGAGAATGGCAATCCTGGCATAGTGGTCTTGCTGTCATCGAATAGATTCCCCACTAACAACCAAACAATTAAGGGTGGTGGTTGGATGAGACAAGGGAGAATGAGTGAAGAGAGTGGTGACACATGGCTTCCCCCCCCCCATGGATCAGGATTTAACTTTCTCCCTCCTTGCCATTAGGAAATCATGCCCCTTCTCAATTTAGTTGCACTGAACATAGCTGGCTGGGTTCAATTAATTAAGATGCATATTTACATGATGCCACAATTTAATATGCATGTCGCATGTCCCAATATATCATTGGTAATAGTTCCAATCATTGAAACATAACACAACCGAATCAATGGTGGGGATTTTTCCTTCAGCTCCACACCATGATTCATTACAATATATTTATGGGCCTGATAGAAGTTTGAGGAGTGTTCCATTCCTTTAAAGAATTGTGTGAACACCATTCAGGTTGATAGAGGCTCCTGGTCCACGATTTAGAACTGTCAGACAATGAAAAAGAGCAATGATCAGTCGTGGTTTTGGCCCAAAATGTGGAAGGACGGTCAAATCCTGGCTTTCGCAGAGTCCGTTAAAGAAATAAAACAAATGAAAGGCCGATATCAAAGCAAAGCCAAATTAATGGCCTGAAATAGTTTCATTGAGCAAACATGCTCGATGGAAGGATCTTTTCCAAATTACGAAAAGGTTAAAGGTCGGAAACATTCGATTGCAGAGATGAGATCAGAGGAAGATCTACGGTCTCAATCAATTTTGCAAAATAGACTTGTGTGTGTAAAGATGCGATTTCAAATCGTGAAAGGTGGTCTTGGCCCCGAATATCAACAGCAACATCAAAGAAGGGAAGAGATCTACGGTCATGGTTTATTTCGCAATGCAAATTAGCAAGGTTGAAGACCAAGATTTTACATTGCAAAAATAGTAGGACCCACTCGGATCGACAGTTGCATGAAAGGGTCAATCCCAATGGACGGCTCAAAACACATCATGATCCAAAGATGCTGTTTGTGTTGAATAAGGTGAAATTGGTGGCCAAGGTAAAGAAGTGTGGGCGGTGGGCGTAAAATATTCCTCAAATTTGAAGGCTGAGAAGAATTCTGGGGTACAGGCTTCACATCCAGTGCGGAGATGACAATGGAGGAGACGTTCACATGTGTAATCTGCCTCCTTGCAGATTGGTTGATTCCCTGATGCCATTTTTAGCATGCACACAGGTAAAATCATCCCTGTGGAAGTATCTTTTTGTGTGAGTTGGCCTGCAAAAGTAAGGAAAGTAACCGGTGAATCCACTATTAACACGAGGCAAAATCCAGCATGAAGGGGGAAATGATTCTGTTTCCTACATCACAAGAGTGAGTAAACGTGGGAGCATCCACTTCATGAACTTTACAACATGGATCAACTATACGAGGTGGCATCCAAAAAATACTTCCCACAACAGATGGTAAGGCTCCATGGCCATGAAACAATGTGGCTAAGATCCCCATCAGGTAAAGGATCACTCTGCTTGCACCTTCACACATGCTGATACCAAAAACACTCAATGACAAAATATGCAGGCATGTTAACCGATCATTAAAGAGGTCAGTCTTGAAAACTTATATATCTACCTTCAGAACACTGGGGATGAGCTAACATATCTCCAAAACCTGAGTTTTTGCCTCTTCATGAATATGCAAAGGCCCAAAGAGTTTGACGATGAAGATCTAGTTTGAGAAGCTTGTCCATCTGGGTGTGTTGATGGTTGGTGAGAAAAATTCCACACTCGCTCATCACCTTGTCATTGCATGCCAAGAATGACACCAGCCATCGGGGCCCAGATGTGATACCTACACTTCCAACAACATGGGGTCTGGACACTTACTTCCTGTAAGTGTTGTTTCAGGAACCCCTAGTACCATCACTGCCACCAAAGCCTCTGCGGAAGAAGACATTCCTTGACTGCTCACTGAACAAGCACTTGTTCGGATGGGAGCATTAGGGGTCTAAATCCCACACAACCCTGTTTGTGAAGTCCACTTTCCAAGGGTGATGGGGCTGGTGTAGATATGCTACACCTTATTGCCCATGGGAGAGCCCACTCTTCTGGAGATGAGAAGCACAAGAATTACAAGCCACTTAGCGGGCTTGCCTCAGCTGAAAGCAATTCGGCCCTTCTTCCAAACTCCACAGCTAATAGTGTTACCCGGAGAAGAGTGAGGTTGCGAATGAGGTTGAGAAGGGGGGAAATGAAAACTACCCTGCTAGTGTGTGCCCATGTGGAAAGATTCATTTGAAACATAGCAGGAACACACACTTCGGACAGAGAAGGAGGCATCATACTCATAATGGCCAAGCACATCAAACTGTCACTCAGGCCGAATACACTGTACCTCCATAATGTTTGTAAAACATGGCAATAGTCCCACTCTTTATACTATTAATACTTTATTGTGACTGGAAACAGTCTGTAGGTTTGTTTTGGAGAATAGTCTCAGCACTAGAAGAGTATAAATACACTCCTGAAAGAGGGAGAAAGGAGTTGAAAGGTTGGGGAAAACCTTCAAGGGCTGAGGTTCTCTATTGTGAATAAGATTTGATGCCTGTGTTATGAATAAAATTGCAAAGGAAGAGTTGTTTCTTAACACAGAGATTCATGTGTCATTACTTCTTTCAATATGTATCTTCTTTACGTGAAATGTATATCATGTTTCCATTCTAGTTTGTTGATTGCTTTCATGTCTGTAACTTAGTGTATAACAGTTTGGAATTCATACTTGCTATGCTCCACCTGTTATTTCAGACATTTGTCAAGTTTCTTCTAAATTTATGTGGAATTCATATTACTGGTGCTCCACTTGATGGGTTGTTCTCTCTTATCTTCTAAACGCCCACTAAATATTTCCTGATTGCGAGATCGACGGCTATCTTGCCTCTGTTTGCAACCCCACACCATTCTTTCCCTCATGCAAATGTTCCCTACTCAAGTTTTTGACTCCATTGCCAATGGTCCCTTGCCCTGATAATCCCACCTGCACTTCACGTCACCCTACTTTGTCCCATTTCAGAAGTCCGGTCTCCTGACCATCCTCGATCGAATATCTTACGTGAAGTAAAAATCTGAAGACAAGCGAGAGATCCCTCTCTGACTGCTCAAGGCTGGAGGCATAGACTAAAGCGGTTATGTTGTTACACGGGGAGTGGGCCCTCCTCTCAACCTTGGGGCTCCAAATCTTAGTGCTAATAAACTGGCACTGTTGCTGGGCATGAAATTGAATATCCTCCCTAGGAAAAATGACATGGTTTTAGATCTGATTGTTGATGGTGAACAATGATCATACATCAAGAAGGTTGAGCACTTTTCACCTGGTGACTCCACTCTTGAAGGGTTCAGACTTCAACGACTCCGCTGGTGGTACGACCCAGAAATCGAATGATCAGAAAAAATATGGGTGGGCTCCATCCAAAAATTGAACATCTTGTAAGGCTCAAAGAATGCATGGTGGAAGGTTAAGATGCTCGAGTCTACGTTTCTTCCAAGAAGCTTTGTTCTATCTTGTAAGTTTTTTCTTATCCTTCCCTAAATTTATCAGAACAGTCTTCTATGGTTCAATTCATTTTGAATAGAGCTATGAATATATTCCTGTTTATCCTTCTTTACGAACCGAAAGCATTGCGTCCTCTTGCACTTCTGGTTTTGACCTAGATTTCTCTCCAAAGTCCCACGACGTCAAAGATCTCCCTTGTGAAATTCATGAAACCTCAGTCAATAGTGTAGCTATTGTGCCTAACTTGGTCTCTCCCATTTCTCCAAGCCGGTACAAACCACTACAATTGCCTCCCATCCTCCATGAGTTTCCCGTGAAAGATTACAAATACCTCCCCAAATTTGATGGAGAATCCAAGGACTTCACTGCTGAAAAACATTTACAAGCCTTTGAACATTTCTCTGACCTTTTTGAAATAGAACATGATGATGTCTACATGAGGGCTTTCACCCAGTCCTTGCAAGGCAATGCTAAAGAATGGTTCAGGCACTTCCAACCTAAGTCCATCAACACTTGGGAAGAGTTTTCTTGCACCTTCTTGAAGTTTTGGGGTAAGAGAAGGTCACTAGATTAAATACTTTCAGAATTCTATTCCCTAAAGAGACATGACGGTGAGACCTTACATAGTTTTAACAGAAGATATTCCAGCATTTATTATAGCATGCGTAAGGAAGTCCAACCTCTTGAGAAAGCTGTTAAGATCTATTATGCAGCCACCTTTCCTCCTAAGCTATCCTTGCTTCTTTTGGACATAAAATCAACCACTTTGCAGCACATGTTTATTGATTGTTTGGAGGTTGAGGAAAACCTTAAGATGTCCAAAAATTTGTTAGATCAAGACAACGGTGGTGAAATAAAAGATACATTAAAATTGGTTGGGCCCTACAAGCATAATGAAAAAGTCCCTGATCAGCTAACACTTTCTCTTGGTATAAAGAAAGATGACCGGCCTGATATAGGAACATGTGATCCTTCAAGCCTATTCTCCAAAGATTGCGACCTGTGCCACCCTAGGTCCGTACAAGACAATTTTAAGAAGGAATTCGGTGCGCCTATGTATGATGAATATGAGGAAGAATACCTGTGGACTGTACCTAAGGATCTGGCTGTTGAACCAAGACCTACTAATGGAAAGGACCAAGATGCTATGTGAAGTTGGGAGGATAAAGCAGAAAAGGGAGATAAGGACACTGAAGGTGATAACTTACCCTTGTGTTATGCCTCTTTTGAATTAATACGACACATGATTAAACCCTCTAAGAAAAAGCAAAAAGAAGGGGAGATGGTGCAGTCCAGAAATTTGTCTGGAAGAGAAGATAATAAAAAGAAGAAGCCAGGAAATCCCTCTCTAGCTACCGATACATCAGGGGGTTTTGATGAGGTGTCAAGTCATGGAGAAGGATGCAGCAGCCCTCAGATAAACACATTTTTTAATGTTCTTCCTTCAAAAATATCGTCCCATACATGAGGAATATGCCTACTCGATTTCGTTGGAGAAAAGAAGGACCTCCCTCTTGAAGCACATCAATCTCTCGTTGCAGATATTTCAGGTGAAAAGAGGGGTGTTTCATCGAAGAAAGATTCTATGGGCCCTCTCTTACAATCTTCCAAGTATCATCCTGACAGACCACCAAAAGAAAGGAGTACCAAACATTTTTCCCATGAGTGGAGGATGGATTATGTTGGGAGTTTCCATGTTTTCTATGACCCCATAGCAGAGTACATAGAAAGGATGGGTAACGATAATGACTGGTCACATCTCTACGGTAAATATCAGCCTATATTCTATAGCTTTCTTCCATTATCTATGTCATTTCTATCCATCAAGCACAAAAAAAGAACAACACTATTAGGCAAGTTGCTTGATTGGATTCATTGCAAGTCTGATTTCACTTAATCGGACTTATGAACTAAATTAGGTAGGGTAGGTAGGAACTAATAAAATCAACAATCATCAATAATTTCCTTCATTACTATTTTTGTTTGCTTTCATTTTCAGTTATAAGCATAGGTTTGCAGTCAAGAGCATGGTTTGCAAGAGTGGCATGAATTCCCTGCAGCAGTAGCTCAAAGAAGAATGGAGATTTCAAAGAAATATTGAAGACGGCCAATGGATTTGGTACTTGGTCTACGGGGGGTTCTTTGCTACCTCACTGGGAGGATAGCATCCCTCATGGAGTGAGTTGTTAACACTCCATTTTCAACAGTATATTTATGGTCCTGATAGAAGTTCGAGGAGATTTCCATTCCTTTAAAGCATTGTGTGAACACCATTCAGGTTGGTAGAGGCTCTTGGTCCATGATTTAGAACCATCATAAAATTAAAAAGAGCAACGATCAGTTGTGGTTTTGGCCCAAGATGCGGAAGGATGGTCAAATTCTGGATTTCATGGAGTCCATTAAAGCAAGAAAACAAATCAAAGGCTGAGATCAAAGCAAAGCCCGATTAATGGCGTGAAACAGTTTCGTTGAGCAAACATGCTCAATGGAAGGAGCTTTTCCAAATTGCAAAAAGGTTAAAGGTAAGAAACATTCGACGGCAGAGATGATATCATAGGAATATCTATGGTCTCAGTCAATTTCACAAAATGGACTTGTGCGGGTAAAGCTGTGATTTCAAATCTAGCCCCATGAACATGAACATGAACATACATACATATAGTGTTGAAGCATTATACTTAAAACATAAAACATTTTACGAAGCATAATCATTCATATACACAATAGAAGCAAAACATATCAATCGGCATTCATGCATATATAGATCAACATTTAACATGTATATCATCATTCATCAATGGTAAATATATAATTGCAGACACAAGTTAGGCAAGAGTACTTATCTTATAGAGAACTTGTTTCGTAACTAGCTACGTCGCTGCAACATTCCACCCAACCATAGGCCACATGCTCCTTAATCTCTCAGCAACGCTACCACCCCCAAGCCAGGCATGATTCCCTAAGGAATAAGGAACTAACAAACTTACACATAGCCAAGGATAAAAACACCACAAGGGTACACAGTTTAGCCAAGCCAACACCGTTGGGTTTATCAAGCGAACAATAGATTAGCCAAGCCAACAAAATTGGGTTTATCAGGCTGTCCAGGAGCTGGGGAAGGCTAATGCTAAACTGGTGCATCGACACCAAAACCAGACTGGCTTCTATAACACCCACACACACCCAACATAAGGAAATCAGTCCTTTCTCTGCAACGCAGTCCCTCAGACCCTGATCTCCCTTCCAATGCTATTCAGGGCTTGTGGAGAAGAAGACCAGCTCAGCGGCTTTGCCTGTGTTGTTCTCAACCCACCAGGTTTATCAAGCACTTCATGCCCTCATTCACCACTCCAATGCAATCCGAGGACAAAACCGTTGCATGCAAGCAGCCAAACAGCTCTTCAGGCTTTTTCAGGGGAAAAAATGGTTCAGTAATCATAGCCATTAACAGCCCATGAGCAACCTGAGCCCATAGCACAAAATATTCACTGCAATCGCTGAAGAAAAATACACAGTCCAACAAATGGGAAGATACCGACTCTCAATCTATGCGTGAAGGAAAATAACAAGACACAAGTAAAACACATAGCTAGAAAGGAAATCACGACCATAATTCCATGATGGAATAACAGCCAACGAACCACAAAGGAAAACCACAGCAATCTATAGCAATTTCTGCATTGTACAGGAAAAACACAGTTGGAAATGTGTTGAGGAAGCTGCAACTGGCCATCAGTGAGGAAAATCACAACAATCTAACAATGGTGGGAAAAGACCAACACTCTGTGTGAACAAGGGAAGAAAATTCATAGATTAGCAAGGCGGTGTAAGAGGAATGGCGAACCCCACATCTTGTATTTTCAATCCTTTTAACTCAGCCCGCATGAAGGTGGATGGACAGCCACCAATCAGATAGTGGACAGATCATCCGCAATTCAGAAGGTGCATCGTGTAGAGAGTGCAGGCACGTGGGGAGAATGGAAATCCTAGCGTAGTGGTCTTGCTATCAGTGAATAGATGCCCCACTAACAACCAAACAATTAAGGGTGGTGGTTGGATGATATAAGCGAGGATGAGTGAAGAGAGTGGTGACACATGGCTTCCCCCCCCTCCCATGGCTCAGAATTTAACTTTCCCCCTCCTTACCCTTAGGAAATCATGCCCCTTCTCAATTTAGTTGCAGTGAACATAGCTGGCTAGGTTCAATTAATTAAGATGCATATTTATGTGATTCCACAACTTAATATGTATGCCGCATGTCCAAATATACCATCAGTAACAGTTCCAATCACTGAAACATAACACAACCAAATCGATGGTGGATCTTTTACCTTCAGCTCCACACCATGATTCATTACAATATATACATCACATACATTAATGCAAACCGGGGTGTTACATTAATACACTTACCAAATAGTTAAGTTCTGTAAAAGTGAACTTTGATGATGAGGTTAGGGCTCTTCTAATCTTGTTCTCATTGTCAGAAAGTTGGAATAGCTTGGTCATGGCTGTAAGTAACTCTATCCCTAGTTCAAACACTTAAGTTTGATGATGTTGTTGGTGTTATTCTTAGCAAGGAAATGCAAAGAAAAAACACATGTGAGACATCAAGTAATGTGTTGACCATGAAGAGAAGAGGGAGACAAAATGAGAGAGGAAGGATCCCAGGAAATCGCACCAAGTCTAAAAGGGGTAGATCCAAGTCCATATTTGGTAAAATAGAGTGTTGGAACCATGGTAATAAAGGGCATCTAAAGAAAGACTACAGAGCACCAAAGAAGAAAGGTGAGAGGCAGCAAGAAACTACTAAGGAAGCAAATGTATCATGTGATGTGTTACAAGATGCTTTGATTCTTGCATTAGATAATACTAGTGATTACTGGGTAGTAGATTCAGGGGCTTCATTTCATGCTATCCCCCATAGGAAATTCTTTCATGATTATGTTCAAGGTGATTTTGGAAATGTTTTATTGGGGGATGATGAACCATGTAAAATTGTTGGAAAGGGTAAAGGCTATAGATTAACTTAAATAATGGAAGTGGATGGTTGCTAAAATATGTAAGGCAGATCCTTCTATGAAAACAAATATGATCTTAATAGGGAATTTCGGAGATAGCGGTTGTTTGTCTACGTTTGGAGAAACGTGGTGGAAGATCGCTAAAGGATAATTGGTAATAGAAAAAGGAGATAGGGTAGGTATGTTATATTTATGTCCTAATAATACTGATTATTCTATCTTTGTAGCTTCCACAGAAATAGATGCGGTGTTGTGGAATCATAGGCTTGGCCACATGAGTGAGAAGGGGATGCAAATTCTCCACTCAAGGAAAGTGCTTCTAGATCTGAAGCAGGTATGTTTGGAATTCTGTGAGAACTGTGTTTATGGAAAACAGAATACATTTAGATTTCTTAGGGTTGGGAAACAAAAGAAAAGTGAAAAGTTACAGCTTGTCCATACATATGTATGGGGACCATCTCAAGTACAATCTCTTGGTGGCTCTCATTATTATGTTACTTTTATTGATGATGCAACTAGAAAAACTTGGGTTTATTGCATTAGACAGAAATATGATGTGTTTGATACTTTTAAGAAGTAGAAAGCTTTGGATGAGAATGAGATAGGAAAAAGGTTGAAATGTCTCATATCTTATAATGGAGGTGAGTACTGCAGTAAGGAGTTTGAAAGTTGCTGTTCACACAATGGGATTTGTAGAGAGAAGATAGTCCCTAGAACACCACAAGAAAATGGTGTGTCAGAAAGGATGAACAAAATGATCATGGAGCGTGCAAGGTGTATGGGATTGCATGCAGGGTTTGCCTTATAGTTTTGGGTTGATGTTGTAAAAACTGTTGTTTATTTAATAAACAGAGAGCCTTCAAAGTGCTTTGGATGGTGGGATTCCAGAGTAGGCATGGATAGGTAAATAGGTAAAATACTCATTTATGAGAACTTTTGGTTGTGAAGCATTTATCCATATTGATAAAGATGATAGAACAAATATTGAAGCTGAAATCCAAGAAATGTACCTGTTAACACTCCATTTTCAACAATATATTTATGGGCCTGATAGAAGTTTGAAGAGAGTTCCATTCCTTTAAAGCATTGTTTGAACACCATTCAAGTTGGTAGAGGCTCCTGGTCCATGATTTAGAACCGTCAAACAATGAAAAAGAGCAATGATCGATCGTGGTTTTGGCCCAAGATGTGGAAGGACGGTCAAAGCATAGCTTTCATAGAGTCTGTTAAAGCAAGAAAACAAATGAAAGGCCGAGATCAAAGCAAAGCCTGATTAACGGCCCGAAACAGTTTCGTTGAGAAAACATGCTCGATGGAAGGAGCTTTTCCAAATTGCGAAAAGGTTAAAGGTCGGAAACATTTGATGGCAGAGATGAGATCAGAGGAAGATCTATGGTCTCAGTCAATTTTGCAAAATGGACTTATGCATGTAAAGCTATGATTTCAAATCATGAAAGGTGGTCTCGACCCCGAATATCAATGGCCACAACAAAGAAGGGAAAAGATCTACAGTCATGGTTTATTTCGCAATGCAAACTAGCAAGGTTGAAGACCAGGATTTCACATTGTGAAAATAGTAGGACCCACTCGGATCGATGGTTGCATGAAAGGGTCGATCCTGATGGATGGATCAAAACACATCATGATCCAAAGATGCCTGTTGTGTCGAAGAAGGTGAAATCGGTGGCCGAGGTAAAGAAGCGTGGGCGGTGGGCGTAAAAGATTCCTCAAATATGAAGGCTGAGAAGACTTCTAGGGTACAGGCTTCACATCCAATGTGGAGATGACATTGGAGGAGACGTTCACATGTGTAATCCATCTCCTTGCAAATTGGTCGATTCCTTGATGCCATTTTTAGCATGCACATAGGTAAAATCATCGTTGTGTTAGCAGCTTTTTGTGTGAGTTGGCCTACGAAAGTAAGGAAAGTAACTGGTGAATCCGCTATTCACACGAGGTAAAATCCATCACGAAGGGGGAAACTATTCCATTTCTTACATCACAAGATTGAGTAAACGTGGGAGCATCCACTTCATGAACTTCACAGCATGGATCAATTGTAGGAGGTGGCATCCAAAAAATACTTCCCACAGTAGACAATAAGGCTCCGTGGCCCATGAAATGACGTGGCTAAGATCTCCATCAGGTAAAGGATCACTCTCCTCGCACCTTCACACATGTTGATACCAAAAACACTCGATGACAGAATATGCAGGCATGTTGACCGATCGTTTAAGAGGTCAGTCTCAAAAAATTATATATCTACCTTCAAAACACTGGGGATGAGATAACATATCTCCAGAACCTGAGTTTCTGCCTCTTCACGAATCTGCAAAGGCCCGAAGATTTTGATGATGAAGATATAGTTTAAGAAGCTTCTCTATCTAGGTGTGTTAATGGTTGGTGAGAAAACTTCCACACTCGCCCATCACCTTGGCATTGCATTCCAAGAATGACACGAGCCATCAGGGCCCAGACGTGATACCTACACCTCCAATGACACGGGGTCTGGACACCTGCTTCCTGTAAGTGTTTTTTGAGGAACCCTTGGTACCATCGCTACCACCAAAGCCTCCATGGAAGAAGACATTCCTTAACTACTCCTTGAGCAAGCACTTGCTTGGATGGGAGCATCAGGGGTCTAAATCCCACACATCCTTGTTTGTGAAGTCCACTTTCCAAGGGCAATGGGGCTAGTGTAGATATACTACACCTTATTGGCCATGGGAGAGCCCACTCTTCTGGAGATGAGAAGCACAAGAATGGAAAGCCACTTAGCGGGCTTGCCTTAGCCAAAAGCAATTTGGCCCTTCTTCCAAGCTCCACGGCTAACAGTGTTACCCAAAGAAGAGTCAGGTGGTGGATGAGGTTGAGCAGGGGAAAAATGAAAACTACCCTTCTAGTGTGTGCCCATGTGGAAAGCTACATTTGAAACACGGTAGGAACATACACTTCGGACAGAGAAGGAGGCATCATACTCATAACGCCCAAGCACATCAAGCTGTCACTCGGGCCAAATACGTTGTAGCTCCATAATGTTTGTAAAACATGGCGATAGTCCCACTCTTTATACTGTTAATACTTTATTGTGACTGGAAACAGTCTATAGGTTTGTTTCGAAGAATAGTCTCAACACTAGAAGAGTATAAATACACTCCTGAAAGAGGGAGAAAGGAGTTGAAAGGTTGGGTAA
Organism: Pseudotsuga menziesii; assembly: GCA_001517045.1. Taxonomy (NCBI): domain Eukaryota; kingdom Viridiplantae; phylum Streptophyta; class Pinopsida; order Pinales; family Pinaceae; genus Pseudotsuga; species Pseudotsuga menziesii. The sequence goes on from LPNX010147317.1 coordinate 28,937, forward strand.
AACCTTCTAGGGATGAGGCTCTCCATTGTGAATAAGATTTGATTCCTTTGTTATGAATAAAATTTTAAAGGAAGAGTTGTTTCTTAAGACAGAGATTCATGTATCACTACTTCTTTCAATATGTATATTCTTTACATGAAATGTATATCCTGTTTCCATTCCAGTTTGTTGATTGCTTTCATGTCTGTAACTTAGTGTATAACAGTTTGGAATTCATACTTGCTATGCTCCGCCTATTGTTTTAGACATTTATCAAGTTTCTTCTAAAGTTATGTGGAATTCATCTTATTGGTGCTCCACTTGATGGGTTGTTCTCTCTTATCTTCTAAACACCCACTAAATATCTCCTGATTGCGAGATCAATGGCTATATTGCCTATGTTTGCAACCCCATGTCATTCTTTCCCTCATGTAAATGTTCCCTACTCAGGTTTCTGACTCCATTACCGATGGTCCCTTGCCCTAATAATCCCACCTCCATTTCACGTCACCCTACTTTGTCCCATTTCAGGAGTCTGGTCTCTTGACCATCCTCGATCAAATATCTTATTTGAAATAAATATCTAAAGACAAGCAAGAGATCTCTTTCTGACTATGCAAGGTAGAAGGCACAGTCTAAAGTGATTTTGCTATTATGCGGGGAGCGGGCCCTCCCCTCAACCTTGGGGCTCCAAATCCCGGTGCTAACAAAATGGCACCGTTGCCGAGGATGAAATTGAAGATCCTCCCTGGGAAAAACGACATGGTTTTAGATCTGATTGTTGATGGTGAACAATGATCAGACATCAAGAAGGTTGAGCACTTTTCACCTGGAAACTCCACTCTTGAAGGGTTCAAACTTTGGCGACTCCGCTAGTGGTATGACCCAGAAATCTAATGATCAGAAAAAAGATGGGTAGGATCCGTCCAAAAAGTGAACCTCTTGTAAGCCTCAAAGAATGCATGGTGGAAGGTTAAGATGCTCGAGTCTACGTTTCTTCCAAGAAGCTTTGTTCTATCTTGTAAGTTTGTTCTTATCCTTCCCTAAATTTATCAGAACAGTCTTCTATGGTTCAACTCATTCTAAATAGAGCTATGAATATATTCCTATTTATCCTTCTTTATGAACCAAAATCGTTGCGTCGTCTTGCACTTCTGGTTTTGACCTAGATTTCTCTCCAGAGTCCCACGACGTTAAATATCTCCCCTGTGAAATTCATGAAACCTCGGTCGATACCATAGCTATTGTGCCTAACTTCGTCTCTCCCATTTCTCCAAGCTGGTACAAACCACTACAACTACCTCCCATCCTCCATGAGTTTCCCATGAAACATTACAAATACCTCCCCAAATTTGATGGAGAATCCAAGGACTTCACTGCTGAAAAACATTTACAAGCCTTTGAACATTTCTCTGACCTTTTTGAAATAGAACATGATGATTTCTGCATGACCGATTTCTCCCAGTCCTTGCAAGGTGATGCTAAAGAATGGTTTAGTCACTTGCAGCCTAAGTCCATCAACACTTGGGAAGATTTTTCTTGCACCTTCTTGAAGTTTTGGGGTAAGAGAAGGCCACTAGATCAAATACTTTCAGAATTATATTCCCTGAAGAGACATGAGGGTGAGAACTTACATAGTTTTAACAGAATATTTGCCATCTTTTATTATAACATGCCTAAGGAAGTCCAACCTCTTGAGAATGCTACTAAGATCTATTATGCAGCCAACTTTCCTCCTAAGTTGTCCTTGCTTCTTTTGGAAAGAAAATCAACCACTTTGCAGCACATGTTTATTGATTGTTTGGAGGTTGAGGAAAACATTAAGATGTCCAAAAATTTGTCAGATCAGGACAACGGTGGTGAAATAAAAGATACATTAAAATTGGTTGGGCCCTACAAACATAATGAAAAAGTCCCTGTTCAACTAATGCTTTCTCTTGGTATAAAGAAAGATGACCGGCCTCATATAGGAACATGTGATCCTACAAACCTATTCTCCAAAGATTGTGACCTGCACCGCCCCAGGTCCGTACAAGACAATTTTATGAAGGAATTCGGTGCGCCTATGTACGATGAAGATGAGGAAGAATACCTGCAAACTGTACCTGAGGATCTGGCTGTTGAACCAAGACCTGCTGATGGAAAGGACCAAGATGCTATGCAAAGTTGGGAGATTAAAGAAAAAAAGTGAGATAAGGACACTGAAGGTGATAACTTACCCTTGTGTTATGCCTCTTTTGAATTAATACGACACGTGATTAAAGCCTCTAAGCAAAAGCAGAAAGAAGGGGAGATGGTGCAGTCCAGAAATTTGTCTAGAAGAGAAGATAATAAAAAGAAGAAGCTAGGCAATCCCTCTCCAGCTACCGATACATCTGGGGGTTGTGATGAGGTGTCAATTCATGGAGAAGGATGCAGCAGTCCTCAGATAGATATATTTTTTAATGTTTTTCCTTCAGGAATATCACCCCATACATGAGGAATATGTCTACTCAATTTCGTTGGAGAAAAAGAAGGACCTCCCTCTTGAAGCACATAAATCTCTCATTGTCAATATTTTAGGTGAAAAGAGGGATGTTTCATCGAAGAAAGATTCTGTGGGCCCTCTCTTACAATCGGCCAAGTATCATCCTGACAGACCACCAAAAGAAAGGAGTACTGGACAGTTTTCCCATGAGTGGAGGACGAAATATGTTGGGGGTTGCCATGTTTTCTATGACCCCATAGCAGAGTACATGGTAAGGCTGGGTAAAGGTAATGACTGGTCACATATCTACGGTAAAGATTAGTCTATATTCTATCCCTCAAGCACAAAAAACACTATTAGGCAAGTTGCTTGATTGGCTTCATTGGAAGTCCGATTTCACTTAATCGGACTTATGAACTAAATTAGGTAGGGTAGGTAGGAACCAACAAGCTCATCAATCGTCAAGCACTTCCTTCATTACTATTTTAGTTTGCTTTCATTTTCAGCTATAAACACAGGTTTGCAGTCAAGAGCATGGTTTGCAAGAGTGGCATGAATTTGTTGCACCAGTAGCTCAGAGCAGAATGGATATTTCAAAGAAATATTGAAGACAACCCAATGGATTTGGCACTTGGTCTACAGGGGGTTCTTTGCTACCTCACTCGGAGGATAGCATCCCTCGTGGAGCCAGTTGTTAACACTCTATTTTCAACAGTATATTTATGGTCTTGATAGAATTTCAAGTAGAGTTCCATTCCTTTAAAGCATTGTGTGAACACCATTCAGGTTGGTAGAGGCTCTTGATCCATGATTTAGAACCATCGGACAATGAAAAAGAGCAACGATCAGTTGCCTTTTTGCCCCAAGATTCGGAAGGACGGTCAAAGTCTAGCTTTTGTGGAGTCTGTTAAAGCAAGAAAACAAATGAAAGGTCAAGATCAAAGCAAATCCCGATTAATGGCACGAAACAGTTTCGTTGAGAAAACATGCTCGATGGAAGGAGCTTTTCCAAATTGCGAAAAGGTTAAAGGTAGGAAACATTCGACGGCAGAGATGATATTAGAGGAAGATCTATAGTCTCAGTCAGTTTCACAAAATGGACTTGTGCAGGCAAAGCTGTGATTTCAAATCTATCCCCATGAACATGAACATGAACATACATCAATATAGTGCTGAAGCATGATACTTAAAACATAAAACATTTTACAAAGCATAATCATTCATATACACAACGGAATCAAAACATATCAATCAGCATTCATGCATATATAGATCAAAATTTAACATGTATATCATCATTCATCAATGGTAAATATGTAATTGCAGACAAAATTTAGGCAAGAGTACTTATCTTATAGAGAACTTGTTTCACAACCAGCTACGTCACTGCAACGTTCCACCCAACCATAGGCTTGCGTGCTCCTTAATCTCTCAGCAACGCTGCCACCCCTGAGCCAGGCATGATTCCCCAAGGAGTAAGGAACTAACAAACTTACACATAGCCAAGGATAACAACACCACAAGGATACACAGTTCAGCCAAGCCAACACCGTTGGGTTTATCAGGCGAACAGCAGATTAGCCAAACCAACAAAGTTGGATTTATCAGGCCATCCAGGAGCTGGGAAAGGATAATGCTAAGCTGGTACACTGACACCAGAACTAGAATGGATTCTATAACACCCACACACACCCAACACAAGGAAATCAGTCCTTTCTCTGCAACGCAATCCCTCAGACCCTGATCTCCCTTCTAGTGCTTTTCAGGGGTTGTGGAGAAGAAGACCAACTCAACGGCTCTATCTGTGTGGTTCTCAACCCATCAGGTTTATCAAGCACCTCATGCCCTCATTCACCACTCCAATGCAGTCCAAGGAAAAAACTGCTGCATGCAAGCATCCAAACATCTCTTTAGGCTTTTACAGGGGAAAACACGGTTCAATAATCATGGCCATTAATAGCCCACGAGCAACCTGAGCCCATAGCACAAAATCTTCGCTGCAATTGCTAAAGAAGAATACATAGTCAAACAAATGGGAAGAGACGGACTCTCAATATGTGCATGAAGGAAAAGAACAAGACATAGCTAAAACACATAGGTGTAAAGGCAATCATGACCACAATTCCACGATGGAATAACAGCCAACGAACCATAGAGGAAAACCACAGCAATCTACAGCAATTTCCACATTGTACAGGAAAAACACAGTCGACAATGCGTGGAGAAAGCTGCAACCAGCGACCAATGAGTAAAATCACAATAGTCTAACAATGGTGGGAAAAGACCAATGCTCTGCGTGAACAGGGGAAGAAAATTAATAGACTAGCAAGGCAATGTAATTGGAATGGTGAACCCCACATCATGGATCGTTGATCCTTTTAACTCAGCCCCCGTGAAGGTGGATGGACAGCCACCAATTGGATAGTGGACATACCATCTGAAATTCAAAAGTTTCATCGTGTAGAGAGTGCAGGCGCATGGGGAGAATGGCAATCCTAGCATAGTGGTCTTGTTGTCAGCGAATAGGTGCCCCACTAACAACCAAAAAATTAATGGTCGTGGTTGGATGAGAAAAGGGAGGATGAGTGAAGAGAGTGGTGACACATGGCTTCCCCCCCCTCCCATGGCTCAAGATTTAACTTTCCCCCTCCTTACCCTTAGGAAATCATGCCCCTTCTCAATTTAGTTGCAGTGAACATAGCTGGTTGGGTTCAATTAATTAATATGCATATTTACATGATGCCACAATTTAATAATTCCGCATGTCCCAATATACCTTCAGTAACAGTTCCAATCACTGAAACATAACACAACCGAATCGATGGTGGGGCTTTTTCCTTCAACTCCACACCATGATTCATTACAATATATACATCACATACATTAATGCAAATGGGGTCAAAACCGGGGTGTTACGTTAATACACTTACCAAATAGTTAAGTTCTGTAAAAGTGAACTTTGATGATGAGGTTAGGGCTCTTCTAATCTTGTGCTCATTGTCGGAAAGCTCGAATAGCTTGGTCACGGCTATAAGTAACTCTGTCCCTAGTTCAAACACTTAAGGTTGATGATGTTGTTGGTGTTATTCTTAGAAAGGAAATGCAAAGAAAAAACACATGTGAGACATCAGGTAATGTGTTGACCATGGAGAGAAGAGGGAGACAAAATGAGAGAGGAAGGATCCCAGGAAATTGCACCAAGTCTAAAAGGGGCATATCCAAGTCCATATTCGGTAAAATAGACTGTTGGAACTGTGGTAATAAAGGAAATCTAAAGAAAGACTGCAAAGAACCAAAGAAGAAAGGTGAGAGGTAGCAAGAAAATACTGAGGAAGCGAGTGTAGCATGTGATGTGTTACAAGATGCTTTGATTCTTGCATTAGATAATACTAGTGATTACTGGGTAGTAGATTCAGCGGCTTCATTTCATGCTACCCCCCATAGGAAATCCTTTCATGATTATGTTCAAGGTGATTTTGGAAATGTTTTATTGGGGGATGATGAACCATGTAAAATTGTTGGAAAGGGTAAAGGCTATAGATTAACTTAAATAATGGAAGTGAATGGTTGCTAAAATATGTAAGGCATATTTTTACTATGAAAAGAAATACTATCTCAACAAGGAATTCTGGATATAGCGGTTGTTTGTCTACATTTGGAGAAATGTGGTGGAAGATCACTAAAGGATAACTGGTAATAGCAAAAGGAGATAGGGTAGGTATGTTATATTTATGTCCTAATAATACTGATTATTCTATCTTTGTAGCTTGCACAGAAATAGATGTGGCATTGTGGCATCATAGGATTGGCCACATGAGTGAGAAGGGGATGAAAATTCTCCTTTCAAAGAAAGTGCTTCTAGATTTGAAGCAGGTATGTTTGAAATTCTGTGAGAACTATGTTTATGGAAAACAGAAGACAATTAGATTTCTCAGGGTTGGGAAACAAAAGAAGAGTGAAAAGTTACAGCTTGTCCATACATATGTATGGGGACCAGCTCAAGTACAATCTCTTGGTGGCTCTCATTATTATGTTACTTTTATTGATGATGCAACTAGAAAAACTTGGGTTTATTGCATTAGACAGAAATATGATGTGTTTGATACTTTAAAGAAGTAGAAATCTTTAGATGATGTTAGAATATAATCCGCCAGGATTATATATTGCAAATAAATAAATAAATAGGAATATGAATAGTTGCATAGGAAGGCGAAAAGGCTGGTTCTCAACCGCCACATGAAATGTATAAATGTATGATATGTCAATGGAATAGTATCGAATCGGGAGTTATAACTATTGATTATGGCTGCTGTAAATTATTTTGGTACAATAACTATTGTATCACATCGTGACTGTATCACATCGTGAAGGTATTATTCTATGCATTGAAGCCTTGCAGATGACCATTTTGTCCCTTTTGAGAATAGACAGACTCACATTGTGACTGTTTGAATAGTGTTACCTCGTTACCTGTTCACCTCAAATGGCCTATGTTTTACCTTGTGGCCCTGACCTCTCAGACCTACCTCCATTCTGCTATGGAGTTCTGAAGCGTTGAAGATACGGGCATGGCCTTTGCGACCAGTTGAGAACTGCGAAGAGACCATGGTTGAATGGAAATCATGGAATAGATTAAAGGACTACTCCTTAGACCGCGTGTGTTGGAGTTGCGTTGGTGTTAGATAGCGTGGAGGTTGAAGTATATATGCTTCATGAGTTTGAATCTATATTGGAGCTGAATATATATGCGTTGAGTATATATGCTTTTATGCTGCGTGGTGGGTGTATCTTTTAAACTATTGAAGACTGCGTTGATCCACAGCATTGCTGGAGACTCACTGCCGCGGCCAGTCCTTCACCCAGAGACTGATATATGTTGAAGACTGAGCCTGGAGCTACATGGAGCTACGTGAAGAGCCTGCATGGTGAAGTTGTGCGTTGAATATTGAATGACTGTGTGAAGAGACTTCCCTTTTGGAAGCTTTGCACCATCACCTGAGTGAACACCATGGAGACTGCGTTGAAGACTGTTGAAGACTGCGTGACCATCGAAGACTGCGTTGGTGACTGATATTTACTATGCGTACACTAGCGTGAAGACCAGCATGGAGGGTGGAAACCCTAATTTTTCTGTATGGAGACCCGTCACCATTGAAATCTTTTGTCAACTACGCACTATTGTTGATGGAACGTGAAGCTGTGAAGACTCAGTGCATAGAGGTAATTTGTTATATTGCTTGGTGAAAATTCAAAAACCCTAGTTTTTCCCATGAAGTGCATAAACCCTATTTTTTACCTAATTCCTTGCATGGAGTGACTGCGACCTCTGGCGCAGAATGTCTGAAGAGACGTGACCTTCTTTTGAAGTGTATATGTTGTGTATTGGAGCTTCCCTTCTCTGACTGCGTGGAGGATCAGCTGTGAATTTGAAGGGTCAAATTGCTGCAAAAACGCTAGTGTTCCTATAATTATTATGCTGGTGTTTTTGTAATTATTATGCTAGTTTTACAATATTATTGCAATCATCCACCTTCTCCACTGCCATTGTAGAAGTTGATGAGGCACATGCAACGCAGTTAGGGTTGGAAAACTGAGCATGAGCCTGAAGCTGAGTCTGCCTACACCTCTCTCATGGGATATATTGTGACCTGATATATATATGCTAAATAATATATGCTAAATGATATATTGTGACTGATATATGTATGCTGCGTTGAAAAATAATGTATGCTGATTAGTGCACTAGTGGAAGTGTTGTGTGTAAAGAGTGCCATCTCTTATGATCCATGTAGAGCAAAATCCTTGTGTTTCACACCATTACCAATTGCATAAAGACCCTGAAGGCTGCGAATTGGTACTAAATTTCTTCTCCCTGAATTGCTACGAATTGAAGCTGTGATATTGTCATTGTATCACTTTAAAACCTGAAGTTGAGATTGTAAATCACCTTGGCAGAGACTGTAGACCTACAAGGTTATTTTTTTCTCTTTGTCATATTAAGATCAATATTGTAAATTACACTAACAGTTGTAAAAGATGCAATCTATAGCATCTATTATTGGTGATGTCCTCACTGGAAAGGAAACATATCCAAAATGGTCTAGAAAGATCAAGAAATCAAGCGAGCCTATTGAAGAATCCCTTGACTTTGTTCAGAAAACAAAGAATCGGTCCAAAGACCCTTCCAAGGGAAATTGCCGCAAGAGAGGACGAAGAAGAAGAAATTTCAAAGGTAGAGGGGGCATAAACAACTTCAACAAAAGATCAGATTTGCAGTGCAAGTGTTGTGGAAAGATTGGGCACACATCAGATAAGTGTTGGGATTTGTGGGACTCCATCAAAGACAAGCATAACCAGAAGAAAGATGACAATAAAAATCAAGATGCTAGTAAATCTTCTGATTCTTGTATTATTGCACATTGTAATCTTGGAATTAATGAAATGACTTCACTTTCATCTTACAAATATTGTTGGCTGCTTGATACTGGTGCAACATCACACATGACATTTAGAAAATACTATTTTGAAGAACTTAATGAAACAATAGATGGCATAGTTTACTTTGCAGATAAGTCAAGTCTTAAACCAAAGGGAATGGGCACCATTCGACTTAAGATGCCTGGATTCCCTAATTTCTTGTTGAAGAATGTTCTTTATCTTCCAGAGTTGCAGAGAAGCCTGCTGTCCTTGGTGGAGATTCAACAGCAAGGCCTTTCCATCCACATGTTTGATGGAATTGTTGAAATAAGAAAGTCCTTTGACAACCAAGTCATCATGACTGGATACGAAGATGGGAAGCTGCTGAAGCTAAAGGGTTCATCTGCAAGAGTTCAGAACTATGCCTACCTCTCTCAGCATGGAGAAGGTAATTTGTCATCTAGTTCATTGTGGCATGCAAGATTTGGTCATCTAAATTATAACAGTCTTCATTGAGAAAGAATGGTGTATTTGGTTTGCCCACCATTCCCAAAGAGAAGAACAAATGTGATGCATGTATATTAGGGAAACATAGTAAGCTTCCATTCCATGAATCTAATTTCAGAGCAAGTAGGAAATTAGAATTAGTGTCTGATTTATGTGGCCCAATGCCAACACCTTCAGCAAATGGGAATAAGTATTTTATGACATTTGTTGATGACTACTCAAGAATGTGCTGGATTTACCGTTTGAAGACAAAATCAGAAGCATTTCAAACATTCAAAGACTTTCATGCATTGATAGAAAAACAAGCACAATCAAAAATTGGTACACTTCGTACTGATAATGGGAAAGAATACACTTCAAATGCTTTTGAATATTATCTTCGCCAACATGGAATTGCACATCAGACTACAGTTCCCTACAATCCTCAACAAAACGGTGTAGCAGAAAGAATGAACAGAACCATAATGAATATGGTTTGCTCAATGATGTTTTTCAAGAATGTAAAACTAATGTTTTGGGGTGATGTAGTAAAATGTGCAGCCTATTTGAGAAACAAAAGTCCCTCAAATGCTCTTTATAATAAGACTCCACATGAAATGTGGTTGGCCATCTCCCTTCAGTCAAGCATCTCAGATTTTTTGGTTCCACCTGTTATGCCTTGATTCCAAAGGAGCAAAGAAACAAGCTTGGTGCTCGAAGCAGAAAATGTATTTTCCTAGGGTACGAACAATACTCCAAGGTATATCGTCTGTATGATGAGGTAAACAAGAAGTTTGTTATTTCCAGAGATGTCATTTTTCTTGAAACTAATAAAAATGACCAGTCCATTGAGAGACAACTTGATCATTTGGAAATTTATCCTCATTCAAAGACATATTCTGAAAATGAATATGAAATTCCAAACCTTGAAGGGGGGATTCCTATTCTGGATCAACCTTTGGAATTTCCATATGAAGCACCAATTCCCCCGCATGAAGAAGTTCCTGCTAATTCACTTGAATAAGAGATTCAACTGGATGATGTGATTGAGAGAATTGAAAGACTCTCAATCAATGATGAAGCACCACCAGCTGATCAACCAGGACCATCATGGAAGATTCCTAAATGGGCCACAAAGACACTTGAAAGTGTCCATCCAGATGAAGTTGGAAAGACGGGAACGATAAGTTCGAAAATACATGAAGATGGAGGAGGAGCAGATAATTCAGGTGATGACATGGATGTATCATTTGATTGTGAATTTAATTTATCTACTAACTTTGAACCAAATTCCTTTGAAGAAGCTTCTACTCGAGTTGAGTGGAAAGAAGCTATGAAGAATGAGTATGATGCACTCATGAAGAATGGAACTTGGAAGCTGGTTGACCCTCCAGTTGGAACCAAACCAATTGGCTACAAGTGGGTGTACAAGAACAAATACAGATCAGATGGCTCACTTGACAAGCACAAAGTGAGGCTTGTAGAAAAAGGCTATGCACAGAAGGAAGGAATTGACTATGAAGAAACGTTCTCTCCTACAGCAAAATGGGCTACCATCCATACCTTACTCTCTTTAGCTGCTCAGAAAGGGTGGAAAGTTCATCAGATGGATGTGAAGACTGCTTTCTTGAATGGAGACTTGAAAGAGAATGTCTTCATGTCTCAGCCAGAAGGATTTGTTGTGAAAGGAAAAGAATAAAAGGTATGCAAGATTGTCAAATCCTTGTATGGCCTAAAACAAGCACCTCGTGCATGGTATGAAAAGTTAACCGAGCATCTTTTGAAGTTAAATTTCAAACATTTTGATCTTGATGATGCAACACTATTTATAAAGAAAGTTGGAAGATATGTTGTGTATCTTGTGGTGTATGTAGATGATCTTTTGATGGCAGGGAACAATGAGAGCTATATATCATCCATAAAGAAAGATTTGAAAAAGATCTTTGAAATGACAGATATGGGACATCTCCACTATTACTTAGGAATTGAAGTCACTCAACATCCTAAGTACATATTCCTATCTCAGAAAAAATATGTTGGAGAAATACTAAACAAATTTTGCATGACAGAATGCAACCCTATATCTAATCCAATGGAACAGAAAATGAAGCTCACATCAAGCGAAGGAAAAGAATTTGAGGATGCGACCAAGTATCGACAACTTGTAGGAAGTCTTATCTACCTTACAACAACTAGACCAGATATTTTTTATGTTTTTGGCATACTTTCAAGGTTCATGCATAAACCTTGTGAAGGACACTGGTCGGCTGCAAAAAGAGTTCTAAGATACTTGAAGGGGACTCAAGACGTTGGACTCAAGTACTCTAAAGTGGATGACTTCAAACTTATTGGGTACTCAAACTCAGATTTTGATGGCGATAAGGAGACAGGAGTATCAACTTCTGGATACACTATGAGTCTTGGATCAGCAGCTGTCTCATGGAGATCACGCAAACAGTCAGTTTCGACAGATTCAACAACAGAAGCAGAATATGTGGCTGCAGCTGAAGCAACGAAAGAAATAGTATGGCTTAGGAAGATACTTGAAGATTTGCAAGAAAAACAAGAAAACTCCACTCCATTATTGGTCGAAAATACTTCTGCAATCAAGCTAGCTAAGAATCCTAGATTCCATAATCGAACCAAACACATCAACACAAAGTATCATTTGATTCGACATCATGTAGAGGCCAAGACAGTCCATCTTCGACATTGTTCCACAAATGATCAAGTTGCAGACATCTTCACCAAAGCGCTTGGACGAGAAAAGTTTGAAATATTCAGAACCATGCTCGAACTTACGAACAGCCCTTCGGATTAAGAGGGGGATTGTTAGAATATAATCCGTTGGGATTATATATTGTAAATAAATAAATAAATAGGAATATGAATAGTTGCATAGGAAGGTGAAAAGGCTGGTTCTCAACCGCCACATGAAATGTATAAATGTATGATATGTCAATGGAATAGTATTGAATCGGGAGTTATACCTATCAGATAAAAATGAGATAGGAAAAAGGTTGAAATGTCTCATATTTGATAATGGAGGTGAGTACTACAGTAAGGAGTTTGAAAGTTACTATTCACATAATGGGATTTGTAGAGAGAAGATAGTCCCTGGAACACCACAAGAAAATGGTGTGTCAGAAAGGATAAACAAAATGATCATGAAGCGTGCAAGGTGTATGGGATTGCATGCAGGGTTTGCCTTACAGTTTTGGGTTGATGTTGTAAAAACTGTTGTTTATTTAATAAACAGAGAGCCTTCAAAGTGCTTTGGATGGTGGGATTCCAGAGGAGGCATAGACAAGTAAATAGGTAAAATACTCATTTATGAGAACTTTTGGTTGTGAAGCATTTGTCCATATTGATAAATATGATAGAACAAATCTTGAAGCTGAAATCCAAGAAATGTCCCTGTTAACACTCCATTTTCAACAATATATTTATGGTCCTGATAGAAGTTTGAGGAGAGTTCCATTCCTTTAAAACATTGTGTGAACACCATTCAGGTTGGTAGAGGCTCCTAGTCCATGATTTAGAACCGTCAAACAATGAAAAAGAGCAACAATCGGTCGTGGTTTTGGCCCAACATGTGGAAGGACAGTTAAATCCTGGCTTTCACAGAGTCCGTTAAAGCAAGAAAACAAATGAAAGGCCGAGATCAAATAAAATCCCGATTAACGGCCTGAAACAGTTTCATTGAGCAAACATGCTCGATGGAAGGAGCTTTTCCAAATTGCGGAAAGGTTAAAGGTCGGAAACATTCGACGGCAAAGATGAGATCAGAGGAAGATCTATAGTCTTAGTCAATTTCACAAAACGGACTTATGGGTGTGAAGCTATGATTTCAAATCACGAAATTTGGTCTCGGCCTCGAATATCAATGGCCACAACAAAGAAGGGAAGAGATCTATGGTCATGGTTTATTTCGCAATGCAAAATAGCAAGGTTGAAGACTAGGATTTCACATTGCGAAAAAAGTAGGACCCACTCGGATCGATGGTTACATGAAAGGGTCGATCCCGATGGACGGATCAAAACACATAATGATCCTAAGATGCCTGTTGTGTCGAAGAAGGTGAAATCAGCGGCCGAGGTAAAGAAGCATGGGAGGTGGGCGTAAAAGATTCCTCAAATCGGAAGGCTGAGAAGACTTTCGTCGTATAGGCTTCACATCCATTGTAGAGGTGACAGTGCAGGAGACGTTCACACATGTAATCTACCTCCTTACAGATTGGCTGATTCCTTGATGCCATTTTTAGCATGCGCACAGGTAAAATCATCCCTGTGGCAGTAGCTTTTTGTGTGAGTTGGCCTACAAAAGTAAGGAAAGTAACCGATGAATCCTCTATTCACACAAGTCAAAATCTAGCATGAAGGGAGAAACAATTCCATTTCCTACATCGTAAGAGTGAGTAAATATGGGAGCATCCACTTCATGAACTTCACAGCATGGATCAACTGTACGAGCTGACATCCAAAAAATACTTCCCACAATAGACAGTAAGGCTCCATATCCCATTAAACGACGTGGCTAAGAGCCCCAGTAGGTAAAGCATCACTCTACTCGTACCTTCACACATGCTGATACCAAAAACACTCAATGACAGAATATGTCAGCATTTTGACCGATCGTTGAAGAGTTCATTCTTGAAAACTTATATATCTACCTTCAGAACACTGGGGATGAGCTAACATATCTCCAGAACCCGAGTTTCTACCTATCCACGAATCTGCAAAGGCCTGAATAGTTTCACGATGAAGATCTGGTTTGAGAAGCCTGTCCATTTAGGTGTGTTGATGGTTGGTGAGAAAACTTCCACACTCGCCCATCACCTTGGCAATGCATGCCAAGAATGACACCAGCCATTAGGGCCCAGACATGATACCTACACCTCTAATGATGCGGGGTTTGGAAACTTACTTCCTGTAAGTGTTGTTTCAGGAACCCCTGGTACCATCGATACCACTAAAGCCTCCATGGAATAAGACATTCCTTGACTGCTTCCTGAACAAGCACTTGTTCGAATGGGAGCATCAGGGGTCTAAAGCCCACATAGCCCTATTTGTGAAGTCCACTTTCCAAGGGAAATGGGTCTGGTGTAGATATGTTACACCTTATTTCCCATGGGAGATCCTACTCTTTTGGAGATGAGAAGCACAAGAATGACAAGCCACTTAGTGGGCTTGCCTCAGCCGAAAGCAATTCATCCCTTCTTCCAAACTCCACGGTAAACAGTGTTACCTAGAGAAGAGTGAGGTGGTGGATGAGGTTGAGCAGGGACAAAATGAAAACTACCCTGCTAGTGTGTGCCCATGCGGAAAGTTGTGTTTGAAACACGGCAGAAACACACACTTCGGACAGAGAAGGAGGCGTCATACTCATAACGGCCAAGCACATCAAGCTATCACTCGGGCCGAATATGATGTAGCTCCATAATGTTTTTAAAATGTGGCAATAGTCCCACTCTTTATACTGTTAATACTTTATTGTGACTGGAAATAGTATGTAGGTTTGTTTCAGAGAATAGTCTCAGCACTAGAAGAGCATAAATACACTCCCGAAAGAGGGAGAAAGGAGTTGAAAGGTTGGGGAAAACCTTCAAGGGATGAGGCTCTCCGTTGTGAATAAGATTTGATGCCTGTGTTATGAATAAAATTGCAAAGGAAGAGTTGATTCTTAAGATAGAGATTCATGTGTCACTGCTTCTTTCAATATGTATCTTCTTTACGTGAAATGTATATCCTGTTTCCATTCCAGTTTGTTGACTGATTTCATGTCTGCAACTTAGTGTATAATAGTTTGGAATTCATACTTTCTATGCTCCACCTGTTGTTTCAGACATTTATCAAGTTTCTTCTAAATTTATGTGGAATTCATCTTGCTGGTGCTCCACTTGATGGGTTGTTCTCTCTTATCTTCTAGAAGCCCGCTAAATATCTCCTGATTGTGAGATCGAAGGCTATCTTGAATATGTTTGCAACCCCATGCCATTATTTCCCTCATGCAAATGTTCCCTACTAAGTTTTTTGACTCAATTTCCAATGGTCCCTTTCCCTGATAATCCCACCTGCATTTCACGTCACCCTACTTTGTCCCATTTCAGGAGTCCGGTCTCCTAACCATCCTCGATCGAATATCTTATGCGAAGTAAATATCTAAAGACAATCGAGGGATCCATGTCTTACTGTGCAAGGCCAAAGGCACAGTCTAAAGTGGTTCTACTATTACGTGGGGATCGGGCCCTCCCCTCAACCTTGGGGCTCCAAATCCCTATGCTAACAAATTGGCACCATTTTCGATGACGAAATTGAAGATTTTCCCTGGGAAAAATGACATGGTTTTAGATCTGATTGTTTATGGTGAACAATTATCAGACATCAAGAAGGTTGAGCACTTTTCACCTGGTGAATCCACTCTTGAAGGGTTCAGACTTCAGTGACTCCGCTGGTGGTACGACCCAGAAATTGAATGATCAGAAAAAAGATGGGCAGGCTCCGTCCAAAAAGTGAATCTCTTGTAAGGCTCAAAGAATGCATGGTGGAAGGTTAAGATGCTCGAGTCTACGTTTCTTCCAAGAAGCTTTGTTCTATCTTGTAAGTTTGTTCTTATCCTTCCCTAAATTTATTAGAACAGTCTTCTATGATTCAACTCATTCTTAACAGAGCTATGAATATATTCCTATTTATCCTCTTTATGAACCGAAAGCGTTGCGTCCTCTTGCACTTCTGGTTTTGACCTAGATTTCTCTCCAGAGTCCCATGACGTCAAAGATCTCCCCTATGAAATTCATGAAACCTTGGTCGGAAGCATAGCTATTGTGCCTAACTTGGTCTATCCCATTTCTCCAACCTGGTACAAACCACTACAACTACCTCCCATCCTCCATGAGTTTTGCCGCGAAACATTACAAATACCTCCCCAAATTTGATGGAGAATCCAAGGACTTCACTACTGAAAAACATTTACAAGCCTTTGAACATTTCTCTGACCTTTTTGAAATAGAACATGATTATGTCTGCATGAGGGCTTTCGCCCAGTCCTTGCAAGGCGATGCTAAAGAATGGTTCAGGCACTTGCAGCCTAAGTCCATCAACACTTGGGAAGAGTTTTCTTGCACCTTCTTGAAGTTTTGGGGTAAGAGAAGGCCACTAGATCAAATACTTTCAGAATTCTATTCCCTGAAGAGACATGAGGGTGAGACCTTAGATAGTTTTAACAGAAGATTTGAAAGCTTTTATTATAAAATTCCTAAGGAAGTCGAACCTCTTGAGAACGCTGCTAAGATCTATTATGCAGCCACCTTTCCTCCTAAGTTGTCCTTGCTTCTTTTGGAAAGAAAATCAACCACTTTGCAGCACATGTTTATTGATTCTTTGGAGGTTGAGGAAAACATTAAGATGTCCAAAAATTTGTCATATAAGGACAACGGTGGTGAAATAAAAGATACATTAAAATTGGTTGGGCCCTACAAGCATAATGAAAAAGTCCCTGTTCAACTAACGCTTTCTCTTGGTATAAAGAAAGATGACTGGCTTGATATAGGAACATGTGATCCTACAATCCTGTTCTCCAAATATTGCGACCTGCGCCACCCCAGGTCCGTACAAGACAATTTTAAGAAGGAATTCGGTGCACCTATGTACGATGAATATGAGGAAGAATACCTATGGACTGTACCTGAGGATCTGGCTGTTGAACTAGGACCTGCTGATGGAAAGGACCAAGATGCTATGCGAAGTTGGGAGGATAAAGCAGAAAAGGGAGATAAGGAAACTGAAGGTGATAACATACCCTTGTGTTATGCCTCTTTTGAATTAATATTACACATGATTAAAGCCTCTAAGCAAAATCAAAAAGAAGGGGAGATGGTGCAGTCCAGAAATTTGTCTGGAAGAGAAGATAATAAAAAGAAGAAGCCAGACAATCCCTCTCCAGCTACCGATACATCGGGGGGTTGTGATGACATGTCAAGTCATGGAGAAGGATGCAGCAGCCCTTAGATAAATACATTTTTTAATGTTCTTCCTTAAGGAATATCGCCCCATACATGAGGAATATGCCTACTCGATTTCACTGGAGAAAAAAAGGACCTCCCTCTTGAAGCACATCAATCTCTTGTTGCAGATATTTCAGGTGAAAAGAGGGGTGTTTCATCGAAGAAATATTTTGTGGGCCCTCTCTTACAATCATCCAAGTATCAGCCTAACAGACCACCAGAAGAAAGGAGTACCAAACAGTTTTCCCATGAGTGGAGGACAAAATATGTTGGGGGTTGACATGTTTTCTATGACCCCATAGCAGAATACATGGAAAGGATAGGTAACAGTAATGATTGGTCACATCTTTGCGGTAAAGATCATTCTATATTCTATAGCTTTCTTCCATTATCTATGTCATTTCTATCCATCAAGCACGAAAAAAGAACAACACTATTAGGCAAGTTGCTTGATTGGATTCATTGGAAGTCCGATTTCACTTAATCAGACTTATGAACTAAATTAGGTAGGGTAGGTAGGAACCAATAAGCTCGACAATTTTCAAGCATTTACTTCATTACTATTTTAGTTTGCTTTCATTTTCAGTTATAAGCACGGGTTTGTAGTCAAGAGCATGGTTTGCAAGAGTGGCATGAATTCGCTGTAGCAGTAGCTCAGAGCGGAATGGAGATTTCAAAGAAATATTGAAGACAACCCAATGGATTTGGCACTTAGTCTACGGGGGGTTCTTTTCTACCTCACTGGGAGGATAGCATCCCTTGTGGAGCCAGTTGTTCACACTCCATTTTCAACAGTATATTTATGGTCCTGATAGAAGTTTGAGGAGAGTTCCATTCCTTTAAAGCATTGTGTGAACACCATTCAGGTTGGTAGAGGCTCTTGGTCCATGATTTAGAACCATCAGACAATGAAAAAGAGCAACGATCGATTGCAGTTTTGGCCCAATATGCGGAAGGACGGTCAAAGTCTGGCTTTCATGGAGTCCGTTAAAGCAAGAAAACAAATTAAAGGCCGATATCAAAGCAAATCCCGATTAATGGCATGAAATAGTTTTGTTGAGCAAACATGCTCGATGGAAGGAGCTTTTCCAAATTGCTAAAAGGTTAAAGGTAGGAAACATTCGATGGTAGAGATGAGATCAAAGGAAGATATACGGTCTCAATCAATTTCACAAAACAGACTTGTGTGGGTAAAGCTCTGATTTCAAATCGTGAAAGGTGGTCCAAGCCCCGAATATCAACGGCCACGACAAATAAGGGAAGAGATCTATGGTCATGGTTTATTTCGCAATGCAAACTAGCAAGGTTGAAGACCAGGATTTCACATTGTGAAAATAGTAGGACCCACTCGGATCAACGGTTGCATGAAAGGGTCAATCCTAATGGACGGATCAGAACACATCATAATCCAAAGATACCCATTGTGTCGAAGAAGGTGAAAATGGCAGCTAAGGTAAAGAAGCATGGGAGTTGGGCATAAAATATTCCTCAAATATGAAGGCTGAGAAGACTTCCAGGGTATAGGATTCACATCTAGTGCAGAGATGACAGTGAAGGAGACATTCACACATGTAATCTACCTCCTTGCAGATTGGACGATTCCCCGATTCCATTTGTAGCATGCACATAGGTAAAATTATCCCTGTGGCAGCAGCATTTTGTGTGCATTGGCCTGTGAAAGTAAGGAAAGTAACCAATGAATCCACTATTCACACGAGACAAAATCCAGCACGAAGGGGGAAACCATTCCCTTTCCTACATCACAAGAGCAAGGAAACATGGGAGCATCCACTTCATGAACTTCGTAGCATGGATCAACTGTACGATTTGGCATACAAAAAATACTTCCCACAGTAGACGATAAGGTGCCACGGCTCATGAAATGATGTGGCTAAGATCCCCATCAGGTAAAGGATCACTCTGCTCGCACCCTCACACATGCTGATACCAAAAACACTCAATGACAGAATATGCGGGCATGTTGACCGGTCATTGAAGAGGTCAGTCTCAAAAACTTATATATCTGCCTTCAAAACACTGGGGATGAGCTAACATATCTCCAAAACCCGAGTTTCTACCTCTTCATGAATATGCAAAGGCCCAAAGAGTTTAACAATGAAGATCTGGTTTGAGAAGCTTGTCCGTCTAGGTGTTTTAATGGTTGATCAGAAAACTTCCACACTCTCCCATCACCTTGGCATTGCATGCCAAGAATGACTCTAGCCATCGGGGCCCAAATGTGATACCTACACCTCCAATGACGTGGGGTCTAGACACTTACTTCTCGTAAGTGTTGTTTCAGGAACCCCTGGTACCATCACTGCCACAGGGGTCTAAATCCCACACAACCCTTTTTGTGAAGTCCACTTTCCAAGGGCGATGGGGCTGGTGTAGATATGCTACACCTTATTACCCATGGGAGAGCCCACTCTTCTAGAGATGAGAAGCACAAGAATGACAAGCCACTTAGCGAGCTTGCCTTAGCCGAAAGCAATGCGGCCCTTCTTCCAAAATCCACGGCTAATAGTGTTACCCAAAGAAGAGTGAGGTGGTAGATGAGTTTGAGCAGGGGAAAAATGCAAACTACCCTGCTAGTATGTGCCCATCCAGAAAGCTACATTTGAAACATGGTAGGAGCACACACTTCAGACAGAGAAGGAGGCGTCATACTCATAATGTCCAAGCACATCAAGTTGTCACTCAGGCTGAATGCACTGTAGCTCCATAATGTTTGTAAAACGTGGAGATAGTCCTACTCTTTATACTGTTAATACTTTATTGTGATTGGAAACAGTCTGTAGGTTTTTTTCAGAGAATAGTCTCAGCACTAGAAGAGTATAAATACACTCCTGAAAGAGGGAGAAAGGAGTTGAAAGGTTGGGGAAAACCTTTGACAAGGGCTGAGGCTCTCCATTGTAAATAAGATTTGATGCATGTGTTATGAATAAAATTGCAGAGGAATAGTTTTTTCTTAAGACAGAGATTCATGTGCCGTTGCTTCTTTCAATATGTATCTTCTTTACATGAAATGTATATCCTGTTTCCATTCCAGTTTGTTGATTGCTTTCATGTCTGTAACTTAGTGTATAATAGTTTGGAATTCATACTTGCTATGCTCCGCCTGTTGTTTCAGACATTTATCAATTTTCTTCTGAAGTTACATGGAATTCATCTTTTCGGTGCTCCACGTGATGGGTTGTTCTCTCTTATCTTCTAAACGCTCGCTAAATATCTCCTGATTGCGAGATCGACGGCTATCTTGCCTCTGTTTACAACCCCACGCCATTCTTTCCCTCATGCAAATGTTCCCTACTCAAGTTTTTGACTCCATTTCGAATGGTCCCTTGCCCTGATAATCCCACCTGCATCTCATGTGAAGTAAATATTTGAAGACAAGCGAGAGATCCCTCTCTTACTATGCAAGGCTGGAGGCACAGTCTAAAGCGGTTCTGTTGTTACGCTGGGAGCGAGCCCTCCCCTCAACCTTGGGGCTCCAAATCCCAGTGCTAACAGTACCTTTATGGGATATGTGGTTAATGATTTTGGTTATCACTTATGGTATTTTGAAAATTGCAAAATCATTAGGTGTAGAGATGTAATATTCAATGAAAAGCTTATGTACAAAGATCTGTTGCGGGGAAAGAAAGTGGAAAAGGACAACACAGAGTACATAGTGCTTGATGAAATCAAAGAAAATGAAGATCCAAAGGTACTAGAAAATCAAGAATAGCAGAAGGTACCTGAAACTCCCGCAACTATAAGAAAATATACCAGGTTAAGTATACCCCATGAACGATTATTTCCTTCACTATATTATTTATTGATGACTAATTCTGGTGAACCATAATGTTATGAAGAGGAAATACAAGTAGAAACTAGAAAAAAGTGGGAGAAAGGCATGAATGAGGAGATGGACTCATTGGTAAGAAAGTAGACTTGGGATTTGGTTCAGTTTCCTGCAGAAAAAAGGGCATTGCAGAATAAATGGGTTTACATGTTGAAGGAAGAAGATGGAGGCATGAAGCAGTACAAGGCTAGACTTTTTGTAAAGGGGTTTGCATAAAATAAAAGTATGGACTTTGATGAAATATTTTCTCATGTTGTTAAAATGACTTCAATTAGAACTATTTTAAGTCTAGTGGCGGTAGAAGATTTGCATCTGGAACAATTAGATGTAAAAACAGCCTTTATCCATGGGGATTTGGAGGAAGAGATTTATATGCAGAAACCATAAGGGTATGAGGTCAAAGGGAAGGAGAATTTGGTTTGCAAGTTGAATAATATATTGTATGTCCTGAAGCAAGCTCCAAGGAAGTGGTATTTAAAATTTGATAAGTTTATGATAGAACAAGGTTATGATAGATGTCATTCTAACCATTGTGTTTATTTCAAGAGGCTAGATAATGGAAGATATATTATCTTGTTATTGTATGTGGATGAAATTCTTGTTTAAGGGTCAAACATTCAGGATATAAATTTCCTCAAAAGAAAACTAGCTAAATCATTTGCGATGAAGGATTTGGGTGTTGCAAAGAAAATCCTTGGTATGAGAACAAGAGATAGGAAAAATAAAAAATTGACGTTGTCTCAAGGTGAGTACATAGAAAAGGTGTTGCAGAGTTTTAGAATGCAGAATGAAAAACCAGTTAGTACACCTTTATCCATCCATTTCAAACTAAGTAAGGATATGTGTCTAGATACATAGGAAGAGATATATTACATGTCCAGGATTCCCTATTCATCAGCGGTTGGAAGCTCGATGTTTTCCATGGTGTGCACAAGACCAGATATTGCACATGAAGTGGGAGTTGTGAGCAGGTATATCAATAATCTAGGTAAAGAGAATTGGAAATTAGTACAATGGATTCTTAGGTATTTGAGAGGTACCACTTCTCATGCATTATGTTTTGGAGTTTGAGACACTGTTATACAGGGATATGTTGATGCAGATATGGGTGGTGATAAAGACAGCAGGAGGAGCACCACAGGGTATGTGTTTACTGTGGGTGGAACAATAGTAAGTTGGATTTCAAAATAGAAATAGGTTGTTTCACTTTAAACAATGAAAGTAGAGTATGTTGTTGCTACAGAGGCTAGTAAGGAGATGATTTGGTTGCAAATGTTCTTAGAGGAATTAGGTAAGAAGCGGGAGAATAGAAGGTTGTACAGTGATAGCTAGAGTGTCATTCATATTGCAAAGAAATCATCCTTTCATTAGAATACTAAACATATACAGCTCAAGTACCACTTCATAAGATCTATTCTAGATGAAGAACTGTTAAAATTGGAAAAGTTACCTACTAGTTAGAATCCTACAGACATGTTGACAAAGGGAGTAGCTAGAGAGAAACTGAGTTCCTGCTCATTTTTTGTTGGCCTTCAAGCATGAAGGTGGAAATGGCATTGGGTTAACCGTAGTATTTTTCCCATGGTATTTCCCCTATAAACGAAATGCATTGTAATACAGTTGCATATGGTATTGTATTGTAAACAATCTCCGTTATTGTGTGAGAGAGACTGTGAAGAGGAAGTGCAGCGGTGTTGCTATAGGTTGTATCCCTTCATCTTTTTGGATGGTTAAAAAAGGACTGGAAATTTCTGTGTGGATGTATCCCATCGTTTGGGTGAACCATGTTATATTTGTGTCTCTCTATAATGTGTTTAATGTGTTTTGCATCTTATCTAATGATTTAACTATATAACTGTTATTTCTCTGCGGTCATGTTTTCTAACAATAACAAGATTGATGAATGTCACTCAAAATAGTCAATGTTTGCTCAGACAAAATCCCTAAATTTAGACCGTTGTATTAGACTATGATTCAAAGAAAAAAAGGAAAGTGAATCATTGATGTGGAAACTAGTGCCACCATCTCAACTACAAAGATATAACCAAAAGAGAAAAAGGATCCAAAGGTAGGGAAGTGCCTCTTCCATTCACAATTATGGGTAAAGGGAAATCCACTACTTTTCATTGTTGACAGTGGTATCTATATGAATCTGATATTGGTCTATCTCATCAAAATATTGAAGCGGTCTATGACACCACACCCCCAACCATACACCATCTGTTGGTTGAGCTAGGGATGATACATCTGCATTAGTCAACAATGTCATCTATCCTACAGCATCAATATCTTTGAAGATGAGGTATTTTTTGTTGTTTCCCCACTTGAAGTTTGTGATTTTATTTTAGGATAGCCTTGTATGTGGAAATGTCATGTTGTTTATGAGTCTAATCCCCATAGTGTCAATGCTACTTTGGAGGGAAAACTCTACAAGATACTCAAGGTAGTCTTGAATATTATGGTTTTCTTGATATCCATAAAGCAATGTTGAAAGGTCATCTCTTAGAATGAGAAAATTTTCCTCTTCATGTTTCAACCAAAAGTGGATGGAAGGGAACTGTAATCGTCATACCCTCAATACAAGGTCTCACTAAACAATAGAAACTAATGGACAATATTGTATAATAATATAAATATATTGTTTCCTCACTTAAGGGGGTTCCTCTACACTAACAAGTTAAAAATTCAGTCCATTTGAGAACTTGTGATCATGTACTTAATGGCCCGGTATATAGGTTCCCACTTTTAGAGAATGAGGAAATAAATATTAAGATTCAAGAGCTCATCCAAAAAGGCCACATTTGATGGAGATAGTCACCTTGTAGGATCCCAATTGTGTTGCTAAAGAAGAAGGATGGGATGTGGTGAATTTGTATTGATTACAGAGCCCTAAACAAAATCATCATCAAGAATCAATACCCAATCCCTTATATTGATGATATTGTTAATCAACTTAAGTGTGCCAAATTCTTTAGAAAGATTGATTTGAAGTCAGGTAACCACCAGGTATTGATTGAGTAGAATAATGTATGGAAGACAGCCTTCAAGTCTAAAGAAGGCCTTTTTTAGTGGTTGGTCATGCCTTTCATCTAGATTAATGCTGCAAAAAATTTTATGAGGATAATGGATGATATCTTTCTCCCATCCACAAGCTATTTTGTGGTTGTATATGTATATGGAATTTTCATCTTTAGAAAAACTTGGGAGGAACACTTGCAACACATCTAACAGATCCTTACTACCTTGTGTCAACAAAAATTATATGCCAATTTGGATAAATTGTCATTGGAAAAGGAGAGAATTTAGTACTTGGAATACATCATGGATGAACATGGGGTGCATGTAAACCCATCCAATAATTAAGTCATTTTTTATTTTCCAAGCCTAACAACCTTAACAAATCTCCGTGGCTTGTTGGGACTCTCCAACTTTCATTGCAGGTTTCTGTTAAGGTTCTCTCATATAACTTGGACCTTAAGATGAGTAACTAAGAGTGGAGCCAAAGCCAAATTTTCTTGGGGTGCATCACAACAAAAATCCTTTGAGGATTTAAAGAAATGGTTGTTCTCGGTGCCATTACTCACTCTACTAGAACTAAAACATATTAGGATATATTACCCATCTAGACATTAGGCATAAACGATGTTTATTGACTTCTTAATGCATATTCCTCATCATTTTGATTATCCTGGACTTTGGTTTTTTCATATTTACTCTCATTATCCATAGATGCACCCTCTTCCATATTTTTAGGCATGTTGAGTCATTCTCCTAACTCTTAGGATCCTCCTTAGATTTAGGGACTCAGAGAACTATGATCACTAATGACCACTGACAGTCAATTAAGATCCCTATTGGGATATGCTCCCTTTTGAGATTCTCTCAACTATATTTTATCCTATAAATTTATTATGCGCCTTTTTTTTCCAACCTACCATTAGTTAGCATCAGTTAACTATCCAACCATCAATTATGATTAGTTGATTGACCACCGATTAGGAGTTACAACTAGAAGTCATGTCTAGTGATCGAATCTATGCAAAATAAGCCTTCCACATCTATGGATTTTGAATTCCTCCTAAGTCTAATGATTTTACCCCTTTGTAATGTATTTGTATATCCAACATATTATTGGATGACAAATGAGTAACTATTATTCCATCAAATATCTTTCTCTCTAGTGAATTCTCTCATTTCTCTTCTCAATTTTTTATGTGCATCTCTATGAAACTAAGTGAGGATTAATTTTGTTTTTGGATATTCTATTGAAAATTTCATATGGTATTATAGATTTGCTTAGAAAAGTAATCTTCCAGATTGTTTTGCAGGTGTATTTGCTTCAAGTTTCACACCAGCAACAATGGAGGATCCACATAATTGATAGGGAAATTGCATCTAGTATTTTTGGTTCATCCAAAGTTGTCTTCCTAGGTTTGATGAAATATTGAATGTGCATATGATTGAAGTAATACATATTTGCAGATACTTTTTGCACATTTACTCTCACTAGGAGTGCAATAGTAGAAGCAATTGCATAGTTACTCATGCAATTCAACTATTTCGAATGGAAGGTTGAGATGGAGATCCTACTTCAAAATAAAGGTCTCTACCGAGTCATAATGGGGACTAAAAATGAGTTGAATTCAATTGTAGAGAAAGCTAACTAATTCAACATACTTGATGAAGCATATGGATTTCTATGTCTCAACCTCTCCATAGACCTACTATTTCATCTTGTTGGTTTATCAACTCCAAACGAAGTATTGACCAATCTTGAGGCCTTGTTTGGAAAACAAGATAGTATGACGGGTCACTTGTTGGAGAATGAGTTGATATCATTGATTCCATAGGGTATTTACTCAGTGAAACTATGCTATAGTGCCTTTTTTCATGGGATGTTAAAGAATACCCTTAATTCCACTAGATATTGATCAATAGCTACCGAAATCATTTTGTTAATCCCCCTTTCCAATACATAGTTCCAATTAAAATAACCCTATTTTTACGATATATTCTCTATTTTTATTAGATACCCATTTTTATGCCCCCGAATACTTATATCCAATACCTTACTCCCCACCCCCTAATGCCTACAATATATTGACCTTATTTTTCACAATTTAAAAACCCCCTTTATGAATGAATGTGATAAGATATTGGTCAATAAGGTGAATCCCCCATGATTGAGTCCCAAGATTTTCAAAACCATTCAGTACTTCTTCACCAAGTTCAAGTCACTAGTGCTTCAACTCAAATGGTGTGGAATTGAGAAGAAATAGGAGTATCTCATTATTTCCATCCAATCAAAATTTCATCCCGAGTACTTAGTATTTGTGTTTACATTCCATGCTACAAAGCTTGCAGTTTCGAACTGGAAGATTCCTACCTTGAGCACATTCAGAGATTCTATCATAACATATCAGGACAAATTGGTTTAGATGGGATCCATAAAATCATCCAAGTATCATGCACTTGCTTCTGGTGGAGCTAAGAATTCCAAAGGAAAGAAAAAATTGAAAGAGAAGAAAATGTCATATGAAGAGAATTCAAACTCCATTGGTGGAGATTCCAAATCCAAGAAGTTGGAGACCAAGAAAGAGAGAATCAAGTGTGGCTAATGCAGCAAAGGTTTCCATTCTGAGAAATATTTTTTGAATAAAAAATTGTACACCATGACTCAATTTCTCGAAGAACATAACATTGATGCTCTTTATCTCACAAGAAAGAAAGAACTAGAAAAGCATGTTTCTCACCAAGAACACTATATTAATACTACTCACCAAGGTATATATATTTATAACGTGAGTGATTGAATTAAAATATATCTAATATTTATGATTTATATGCACATTCTGATATGTATGAATCATAAACATCCATCCCTTCTTTGGAAGAATATCACAACAGTTCACTAGAACCACCTCTCAATCCTTGTGTTTTTCACATAATTATGACTTGCCTCCAAAAAAATCTTTCAAGACCACTTGAATCCTTCATATTTTGATATATAATTTGACAAGAATATTTATAAGTAGTTTATATTTCCTCCCAATACATTTCATCAACCATTGGATGTATTAAATAACCTACAACCCCCAAGTGCTCCAGTTGACAAACCCATGGTGTCTGAAACTATGTCACTTGTTTTAGTTGCCTTCTAGCATTTCATATATTTTAGTGGTTGGATTTACATTACATTGGAACTATTTATATTTTTTAACATATAATTGGACCTTATTTCACCATGTTTTGTTTGATATTCAAGTTTTCAAAGTCTAAAGACCTTGCAGGTTCGCTCAAATATCAGTACAATTTAGTTGCACCATATTTTCTTTCTGGGATCTTATTCACACATAGAGATAATAATTGTTTTTTGATGCTCCATGTGATTCCTATTTTTCTATTACAGATACTCATGGCCTCCATTATGAAATTAGGAAGGTGATGCTCTGTCTTGGAAAGGAGATTCATGGTTTCACTCTCCAACTATGATTGTTCATATTCTTGATCTTGTTGAGTTCATTGATGCTTTATGGATAGGATATAACACATATCTATTTTCCTTATTTGATTATGTATTCAAATAATATTATGTACTTTTTCTCAAAAATAAGCATTCATATTATTCTCCTCCATCAGTAGAAGATGAGTTCAAAGGGGCTCCTACACATTCCTTTTGGCTACACTGTATTGAAAATTTGGTGCATGATCAAGGCATCTACAACATCTTCACCACTGTCTCTCACCAAGAATTAGTACGTTCAGATAATTCAAGTGAATAAGAATACATTTCAAATACCTTTTTATTATCTCTATTTGATGTCCATTTTGAAGGGGGGGTTTCTTCCCACTAGGTTTCCCTCTCTCCTCGGTTGCTTTGGAGAAATAAAGTCATTTTTATGTAACGGGTGACTTTTTTTCTTTGTTACCAAGGACCTATTTTTTATTTTCCTCACATAAGTCAAGATTAATACGGGGTTTTTTTGATATATTACCCATCTAGACATTAGGCATAAACCATTTTTTTATTTCTATAGTGCACAGACCATGTTTATTGACTTCCTAGTGCATATTCCTAATCATTGTGATTATCCCATACTTTGGTTTTGTCATATTTACCCTCATTATCCATAGATATGCCCTATTACATGTTTTTAGGCATGTTGATTTAGTCTCCTAACTTTTAGGATCCTCCTTATATTTTGGGACTTAGAGGACTATGAGCACTCAGATGACCAGTGATAGTCAGTTAAGATCCCTCCTAGGATATGCACCGTCTTGATATTATTTTATCTATTTTTTATCTTTTAACTTATTTATGTGCCATTCTGGCCTACCTATCATTAGTTAACATCCATTAACTACATAACCATCAGTTAATTATCCACCAGTTAGGAGTTACAACTAGAACTCATGTCTAGTTATGGAATCTATGCAAAATAATCCTACCATACATATGGAATTTGAATGCATTCTAGGGATAAATATTTTCCTCTATAATATATTTAGATATCCAACATATTTTTAGATGAAAGATATGTAAATATTATTCCAACATAGCTCTTTCTCTCTAGTGAATTCTCTCATTTCTCTTCTCAATTTTTGTGTGCATCTATGTGAAACTAAGAGAGGATTAATTTTGTTTATGGATCTTCTGTGGAAAAATTCACAAAAAAAACTTTTGAGATTGATACATATGCCTTTGAATTTTTTATTGGTGCATTCCTCACTTACCATGGAAATATGGTGGCCTATCATTGTGAAACACTCTTTAATGTTATTCTTAGGTATCCCACCTAAGACAAGGATATTTACTCCATTGTGCAAGCCCATCATCAATGGAAGCATTACATCATAGGGAAGGAGATGATAATCCGCATGGAATACAAGACTCTACAATTAATTTATATTCAAGGAAATTCACAAGGCATCGTCCATCATAAGTGGTCCAAATAAATGAAATAGTTCCACTTGAACATCAAGTATGAAAAGGACATCACCAATCATGTTTTGGACTCCCTCAATTGAACTCCAATTGCTTCACTAACTACCATGCTCAACTCTTGTGGAATTGAGACATTCGAGTGACCCAAATTATATGATAGTGACCCCAACTTTGATATTTCCTATCAAACATTACAAGTGAAAGATTGGTCTAAAACTTTCATCTCCAAGATGAAATATTATGCCATGTTGGGCACCTATGTGTTCCTTCAAGTGATTGTGAAAAGATGATTTGGGAGGCACATTGCAATGATTTGTAGGGAACTTCATTGTACAGAAGACAATTGATTTTTTGCAAAAGTACCTGTGTTGGTTGAATCTCCAACAAGACGTTGGTACATACATTCGATCATGAACCACCAATGCCATTTCCAAACCTGCCATCAAGAATCAAGGATTGAAAACTTCATTTCCTACTCTAGATAGGCCCCGTGAATCTATCTCAAGGATTAAATTTCCATCTTTCCTTCAACCAAGAATTCCAACAACTATGTGTTTGTGGTTGTTGATCAGTTCTCTAAGATCCAACTTATAACTCCATGTAAGAAGAGCATCACAAAAAAGGACCCTACTAAGCTCTTCTTTGAGTGTGATTGGTTCATTTTGTCCTCCCATGGACCATTATTTCAGATCAAGAAAAAAAATTATTAATCACATTCTGATCGATCCGACAGTCACTATTGAACACCAATCTCATCAAATTCACTGCCTTCTACCCCCTTTTAATTTTTCTTAATTTTCTTAGATGATATCTTAAAACAAATTGTCACTAGTAAAATCACTGAAAGAACAACAAGCACAGAAACATAAGAAAACAAGAACACAAATATTTTCCTCAGGGAAACCACAATGGATAAAACCCCACAAAACTTCCTTAGTATAGAACTCAACTAAATTAGTGTAAAACCCAGACAACTAATTCTCTCTTCTTTCTGGCACACTTGTTCTTCTCTCTCTTACAAAACATCTTGAGTTAGTGAGTATAAATGAAGGGGACCACCTCCCAATTTATATTCTTCACTTGAATTGACCTCTAACCTAAGAGGGAAGACTTTTCTAACTAACTAGGACAACTTGTCTAACAAGAAACTAAAAATAACATCTATTAGATTAACACATGGGTACTATTGACCTGAGTTACATCTAAAGGTTTACATTAATTCTTTCAATGATTCATACAAGACTAATCTCATCTCCTGAAGGAGGAACACAATCAATACATATGGAATAAATTCCTAAGTAGCAATACTTTAACACCCCCAAAATTATGGAAAGATAGAGGTGATCAATGATATTATCGTTCACATATCACACATGTAGAACTACAAGCATCCACGCACATGTTATGAGAGTTGTTTGTTCAAAACAACTACAATTGATCCCTCCATAGCTAGACTAACCAAAGCCCTTTTTAGGTGTGCTTGGGTTTTCAACCATTGGTCCCATTGATGTAGTTCTACCCATTACTCACACATAGGAAAAATTCTCCCATTCCTAGTATGAGGATGAAAAAGCCACCAAATTCATTGAATGGATTAAACATAATATCCACTAATCATTCTATGATATTTTACAAAAATCCAATGCTGAGTATAAGTAGTTCCATGATCAACACTGAGTTTCACACAACTTTCAAGTGGGACTCAGACAAAGCGTGGTTTCATTTGAAAAAGAGTGCCTTACAAGACACCATCAAAAGTTGTGTCCACTTCTCTATGGGATTTATACAATCACCAAGGTTGTGGGTGACAATTATTTAAAAAAAATTAAGTATTCCCCCTTCCTTTGCTTGCACCCAATATTTAATGTGGACCTGCTTCAGCTATATTTTCCACCACTATTGGACACATCAAAGGTGGAAGATAAGCTAACACCTATAGAGCTCAACCTTGAATCAATGATTAAAATGAACATTTATAGGATCATGGAAAAAAAGGTTAAAGGTTGAACTTGTAAATAAAATATCCAACTCTATTAGGTTGTTAAAGTAGGGAAGGTACTAGACCAAGGCCCAAGAGGGTCACCAAGTGTCAAGTTCAACAACAATTTTCCCATTTGATGGGTGCACTCAATGCAATAGATACCATTTATTACAAATGTAGGAGGAATTATCTATATGGAAATCAGTGTCCATCCACCTAGTCCACCCACTCAAAACACATTTTCCATCTTGGAAGTTTTTTATGGTTTTTTGGATCCTAAAATTCTAGAGCCATTTTGAGGCCATAAACAATGCTTTTTGGCTTGGAATCTCTTCGCAATTATTTTATAATGGGATACAAAGCACCCCAAATAGAAATCATATGCAAAAGTGTAATGTTCCTTCCCTAAAGGACATTAAGTGTTGACAATGTCAAGCAGCTAGGGGTTAAAAATTGAATTAATTAAATTACCTAGGGAATTTTGGTTATTAAAAACTATGGAGGCATCTATTAGGATCATTTCTAATTCTAATGATTTTATGTAATTATTTAATTAATGTGGAAAATAATTACATGTGGAAATTAGTGCCATGTCAAAAGGGCACATTAGGCGAGCCAAGTTGCCTAGGATGAGAAATAGCAACTGTCGAAAAGAGTGGTAAAACCAATCTGTTAAAAAAATATGGAAACTATCAAAAGCAGGGAAAATCAAGCAATTTTCAAGGAAGGAAAGTACAAGAAAATATTCTAGACATAAAGCAGCAAACTTTAGTCAAGGTGGGTGCAGTTTCTATTTTGTAATGAAGGATACAATAATGGAAACATTTCCTAAGCTTCATACCTGCTATGTTGCACAAGGAGGGTCAATTTCCACTTTGGGTTGAGTTATACAAATAGGCAAACATCATATATGAATATTACTTGTTATTTTCCTCAAAGAGGGTGTATCATTGAATTAGGGTTAAGGTTTAGCAAGTTGAAACTTGCTCAACAGGTGAAGGATTTTCTCAAAACGTCACTCAAGGTTTAATTAAGGGTTCTACCAAATCCATTATTCAATTTGGATTGTTTATTTTTTTTTTTATTGAGTGAATATAAGCTTCAAGTATGAGTGATGAGCCTCAGTCCCCTTGGGTGATGCGCCCCAAGTCTCCATTCCCTTATCTTCTCTCCTCTTTTATTTCTTAGTGCAAATTAAAGAGAGACAAGGTGAAACCGTTTGAGGTTCAATTATATCTCTAGTAGAATCCATTCATCCATTGAAGTCGAGCTCGAGTGAAGGAAACTTATTTTACGCTCTTAGATTAGTGCCAAGTGCTAGCTCTGGACCTTTAATTCTCAGTTTTGGACACCATTTGAGGATATCAGCTCTTAAAAAATTATTATGATGTTATAAGATCCATACTATTATTATTTTATATGTATTATAGTAGGAATTATTTTCAAGAGAGTTATGATGTTGAAATTTCATGAGAGAAGTCTTTTAATGCCCATTTAATGGGTCTTTGGTCACTTTTGTGTATTAAAAATGATGTAATGTCCATGGAAAGTAGATATGAGTTATTTGATGAATAAAATATGTTATATAAATCTATTTGGAACATTATTTTCAGGTCTGAGAAAATTCAGATTCTAATTTTATCATAATTCTCATACCCTTGCTCATTGAGTAGTCAATTTTGACTAGTTTTATAGTTTTTAGCATTATTGATGATCTGTAGACTCAAATTATTTTCTGTAAGTTTATATATGATTTTAGTACACCCCAAAACCCAACATAAGTTACATATTAATAATTAGTTTGGATCATACTTTTTTTGAGTGGCCTCTTCTACATAGGCTTTCCCTAGGCCAAAAATTCCATTTTTCCCAAACACCCCCAAGATGCCTCAAATTGTTCAATATATGTTACAATACTATTAAAATTTTATTGGATGCCTCATATATGAATTATAACGTATCTTAGCCTTCCATAATCCTTGTTTTGTTGGAAGTGACTGTTCAATCTCAGTTTGCAGCAGTTGGGACACCCAGAAGCATGGGAGTAGACTTCAATGGAGCTGATGTTCAAAACCTAAAAGGGACCAAAATATAGGTTCTTAGGGATATGAAATCTCTCTATATAAACCTTTCCTTTGGTTTCTTACCTTATCCCTCTGTCATTCCCATTTTTTCCACTGTTGTATGTGCTCTGCATTCCAAAGAAAGTTATTGATCTTAATGTAAGAATTTGTATTTCACATTTAATTATATCAGAATAGAGTTAATATTCTAATATGATATCATATTAGGGATATTACAGTGGTATCATACCACTTTCCTCCACCTTTGTGGAAAGTAATCTCTCAAAAGAAGAAAATTTCAGCAATGACATACTCTGATGATGACTATGATGAGCAGTGTGAAGAAGAAGAAATACACTATATTAATGGAGGCCTACCAGGACATGAATATGATGAAGTCTAATTTCCCTCAAATGGAGAAGAGACCAGATTTGATTCTCTCATTAGTAAGAACTACTTGAAAAAGACGATAGAATCATGTGAAAAGATGCCCTACTGTTACAAGGAGTATCTAACTTTGGGAAAGAATATTGAATCAGATCCCATACAACCCGCTACAGGTAATCACGAATGTCACCAAGACAACCCACAAACAATTTATGGCTGCATACACAGTCAACCAGCAAATACAATAGGGAACTCACAACTGTAAGTATTAACAACCCACTGATATAGACAATTTTAAAAAAAAGAAAAACAAATGACTAAAGGATTCTGAACCTCAAACATGAAAACTAAGGGAAAAAACCAAGAAAAACACTTATAGGATCAAACATAGAAAAACTGGAAAGGAAACCAAAGGAATGGACCAAAAATAGGTTAGACTCCCTAGTGGAGTCGTCAGTTCTGTTGTTTAGGGAAATTCCTACCTTATGACCTAGGGTCTAGGGTCATCAACATACCCAATTTAAACTTGCAAACGTTCAACTATCTGAGAATTTGGTAGATAAAAAGGGAATAAAGTAAGTGTACCTCGTTTATGAAGGTTGGCCCTAGCTTTATTCTTCAATACAAATGCTCCAACAGCTTCTAGGGATCTTCACACCTGCCAAAGAGATAGACACCTTCCTACAATATCTTAGATGTTATATAAGAGATTAATGAAATACTATGATTGCAACAAGACAACAAGATAATTTAGAAATCATAACATATAAGAACACTAGTGCACCAATTGGAAGAAAGTCTCTCTTTATTGATAAGCAATGATGAAAGACTACAACCAATATTTGATACAAGTCCTCCTCTATTAGCTAAGGAACTGAGTATTGTTTCTCCAATATCTCTAACGGAATTCCTCCAACACAACCTTGCTCTCTTAAGATATACTCCTTTGGCCTCAACCCCTACCCTCTATTTATACTTGATGAATGAGAGGATTTAGGTAGGTTGAGATGGTTGAGGAAGTTAGGAACGTTATGATTACTAGCCCAATTATCCTTAACTAAACTTGTTTTTATTTTTTAATTTTTTTCTTAGGGTAATCGCGACTACTAATACTAGCAATTCAAGATTCAGTTGCAACTTTTATAAAGGAAACATGTGAATGCAAACTATGATCATGTAATTGCGGGTTGTATATATGTCTTCCCATGAATGTAATGCGGGTTGCAATGAAAATAGTCAAAAATGCACCTTAAGCTTGTTATAAAACATAGGCAAGACTGGTAGGATGAATATGCATTAAGGAACATGCACATATATAGGGTTTTGGATAATTCAATCCATTTTGTCCTTTTGTGTATCGACAGATTGTGTGTCAGTGCTCGGACAGAGAAGTTCCATTTCACTAGATAACAGTGTAGTCATGAATTTCAAGGAGTATGAATATATCAAGTATGGATTTTGGCATCAGAATATTGATGAGAAATCTTTCAATAGCATAAAATCATCCATAGAGGAGCCAAGTTTTTTTACCTCTCTGATCAAAGAAGAAGAAGGAACCAAAGGTGAAGATTATTCAAAGCCATGTGCATGTTCAATACTTATGAGTTTGCTTGGTTTTCCTTCAAACAGAGATTCTAAACATTATGACATGAGTACCACTAAAGATGAATAAGTATCAAGTTTATTGGAGGAAAATATAAATGAAGTAGAGGCAAATATCCATGTAGTGGTGTGCAAGTCTCTGCAAGGTGGTTGCATAGGAGAAGAAAGTAAAGATGAATGCACTTCCGGCTTCTTTGTGAGTGATCTCTAGACCACTGCTAAGGATTTTGGTTGATGTAAGGATGGTGAGACATATTTTGGATCAAATCCAAAAAAAATTCATAAATCATATTTGCAGTCACCTCTTGAGCTACATAATGAAGAACAAGATAAGTCCACACCACTTGGGTGTGAACCAGAGAATTTGGTGGAAGAGAAGGACAGCATAGTGTCCCTACATAAATAGGGTAATATCAAGAATCATTATGATAAGGGTTATAATTTTTTAAGCATCCATGTTTACTTACAACCACCTAATCCATGGGAGGATGAAAAGGCTTCACCTGGATATGAGGGCTGGGAAATGATGGACATATGTGAGGGAGATGAACACACTCCTAGTTTATCTGTTGGTGATCACAAAATCATTGCAAAGGAGGGTGATGTTGTCAATGGTGATAAGGAATATTTTGGATCATATCCAAAACAAGAAAATAGATCAGATATGAAGTTATCATTTCAACTTCCTAATGAAGTGGAAGACCAACCCCCACCAATTGAGTGTGAACTAGAAAATTTGAAGGAAGAACGCATGCAAAGGGATGTACACAATTCATATCTTTGTAATTCCGTAGGTAACAATGAGGAGAGGTTTGACATGAGGCTTTTGGGGAGCTATGAACCATCTAGTCTTGCAGGTGGGAAAGACGAAACAAAGATTCATGAAAGAGAAGGAGAATTTTTCCATGAGCATAAAGAGAAAGATGTTGCAGCAATTGAAGACATAACTGAAATCCTTATTGGTCAATATTTTGCAACAAAAGAGAAGGGTGTTCATTCACTTGAACCTACCACCATTGTTGTATAAAAACAATCCATAGAGATAAGAAACACTCTAGACATCGTTGAAAGAGTACATATTCATGGGTGGTCAAGTTTAAGTGAGAAATCTATTGAGTTATTTCCACCTCTCTATGTTGGTGACATAGAGACTTCATTTGAAGAAAAGGTCCTAAGATCAACTTCCATATCACCAGTGGAGTTTCATGAAGTTGGTCCAAGTGAGAGGGAAGAAGAAGAGGTTCATCTGCCAGAAATTCATTTTCTTGCAGGGTGACTGAAGATGAGTGAGTGCAAGATAAAAGAGTCCCCACACACTCTCCATGGAGCCCATGCATTGATGAAAAATATTTGTTGGAATTTGGAGGGGAAATATTCCATGGAAGACATGGAGAAGTTTTAGAAGGCTATATAAGCATTAAATGTAATTTTCTCCATTTTATTTCTGATAGAGACAATTTGATTGAGCTTGTCGAGTTGTTGTATGGATCGTCCTTGAAGGATGAAGAAGAAATTCGCAATATCACACAAGAATTGTTGACCACCCAATATTCCTTGAAAATCACTCAATGTGCACTCCAAAATTCCAAGATGGAGATAGTGCAACTTCATGAGAAGTTGCAAAGATATTACCTACCCTCCTACACACCATTCAACCATCCTCACAAGACTGATTCAATTCTTGATCATATGGAGGAATATCATGAGATGAATTTGGTTTTTCATGTGCTTGAGGACTATGCAAACAAGTTTGATGAGAACTAAGCACTTGATCGTTTCCATACAAAACTAGTTTGTTTTCTGGAGAGAGTCTCTTGTCCATGGAAGAGTCATATGAGCTCACCTTAGTTGGATCAGCCAATGATGAATAAGATGCAACCATAATTTGGTTGGATGAGTATTGTAGAGAGTTGATTCATAGTTATACACCACACACTTCTATTTCAGCTACATCAGGTGGGGATGAGAATTAGGAAAAGGAATTTTCCTTGTTGGTGTCACATGAGGAGCAGGAGTCTCTCATAGGTGCTCACGATGACTTGATGAATGCACCATCACCTTCCCAAAAACAACATGGGCACATATTTCTACCACTTTATTCCATCCATCCACATATGGATTGGGTGGAATATTACATGTCACACATGGAGTCTTCTTGCAAAAAAAATTATGCTCATGATCAGTGGAAGGTGGCTAAGCAAGCAAACTGCTAAGAAGTTTTCAATTTTTAGTGTGGTAGTATACTTTCCAGATCATGAATTTCATTTTATGTGATGATAATTTTTTATGGTGGTTACTGATGTTTGGGAGGATGCAGTTGAGGCATTGGGACCCTGGCATTCCTTGGAATGACATCTTTCCAAAAGTGGCAATAAAATTTGGATACTTGCAGTTGAGGAAATGGGATCCATGCGTACTTTTATATGAGGATTTGTGTTGGAATACATTCTTACTGAAGGAGATGTAATGCAAGATATGGGACCCTAGAATTGCTTGTCTTTGGATAAGTTATACATGTTGGATTGATGGAGCAAGTCAAAATTTCTTCACATGAGTTCATCTATGTGGTATCATGTTCCAGTTCTCCTACATAGGTGGGATTCCTTCTTTGGGTGAACTAATTTTGTAGCACCGTGGATTTATTTTGCTTGAGGACAAGTAGACTTGAGCAGGGAGGATTGTAATGTCCCTTCCTAAAAGGACATTAAGTGTTGACCATGTCAAGCACCTTGGGGTTGAAAATTTAATTAATTAAATTACCTAAGGAATTTTGGTTATTAAAAACTATGGAGGCATGTATTAGGATAACTTCTAATTCTAATTATTTAATTAATGTGGAAAATAATGATGTGGAAATTAGTGCCATGTTAGGAGGGAACATTAGGCAATCCAGGTTGCGTAGGATGAAAATAGAAACTGTCCAAAAGACTAGAAAAAGCAATCTATCTAAAAATATGGAAACTGTCAAAAGAAGGGAAACGCAAGCAGTTTTCAAGGAATGAAAGTGCAGGAAAATATTCCACACATAAAGCAGTAAAATTTAGTCAAGGAGGGCATATTTTCTATTTTGGAATGAAGGATACAAACATGAAAATGTTACATAAGATTTAGAATTTATATTTTTCTCAATGAGGGAGAATTTCCACATTGGGTTCGGTTATATAAATAGGGAAACATCATCCATCACTCTTACTTGTTATTTTCCTCAAGGAGGGTGTATCATTGGATTAGGGTTAGGGTTTAGAAAGTGGCAACTTGCTCAATAGGTGAAGGAATCGCTCAAAAAGTAACTCAATGTTTACTTAAAGTTTATTCCAAATCAATTATTCAATTTGGATTTTTTTTTTGTTTTGGTGTTCAATGAAGCAAAGCTTCATTTATGAGGAATGAGCCTCAGTCCCCTTGGGTGATGCACACCAAGTCTCCATTCCCTTCTCTTCTCTCCTCTTCCATTTATCAATGTAGATTACAAAGATCTGAGGAGGATACTTCTAAGGTACAGTTCAATCTCTAATAGAATTCATTCATCCATTAAATTCAAGCTCCAATGAAGGAAGCTTCACTTACTCTCTCATATTAGTGTCGGGTGCTAGTTCCAGGCCTCCAATTCTCAATTTTGGAAACCATTTGAGGAGATCATCTTTTCAAACTATCTTCTGATATTCTTAGCTCAATCATATTATTATTATATCTATATTAGAGTAATAATTCTTTCCAAGAGAGTCATCATGCAGAACTTTCATGAGAGAAGTCTTTTAATGCCCATTTAATCGGTCTTTTGTCAGTTTTATGCATTAAATATGATGTAATGACCATGGGAAGTAGATACTAGTTAGATGATTCATAATATATGTTATATAAATCTCTTTGAAACATTATTTTCGGGTATGAGAAAATTCAGATTTGAATTTTATCATAATTCTCATACCCTTGCTCATTGTCTAGTCAATTTTGACTAGTTTTACAGTCTTTAGCATTATTGATTATCTATAGACTCAAATTTTGTTCTCTAAGTTTTGGTATACTTTTGATACACCCTTGTTGCAGCTGCAACGTTTTCCCAAACTTTTTAAAATTTTGGACCCTCCTTGTAAATTTTATCTTGCCTGGATCTGTTTTGGATTGCTAAACTTTGTTGTTCCTTTGCTACTCTTTGAGGTTAAATTGAGTTAAATTGTTGAATGACTATATTTATTTGCTGATGCTGATGACTTGAACCTGATGCTTTGACTTATGGATTATTTCCTTTTTTCGTTGTTGGAAGCTTATCGAACTATGAATCGGGGCCGTAGTCATCTATGTAGCCACTGTTGTGGAAGCTTACTTATGAATGACTCGATCTAAAGCTGTGTTTTTTCGTCGATGCACTTTTTTCATTTCATTTTAATATTGGAATTTTTGTTTCATCACCGTCGGAGCATCAATCCTTTATGTTGCCGCCATTTTGGATGGCAGATTGCGAACATGCCAATGGAAGCCCTTATTTTTTCTGATCCCGCGGGGTTTTTGATTTTGCTCTTTTTTGCTATATTAGTCTTTGGTTGTTCCGATCACCAATGTTCTCGGTTTCCACAGAGTCCATATTCTATTTTATTCCCACCATTGCGGCTCCAGAGTGAACTAACTTTCGGACATGTTTTCCATTCACCGATAGTTTGTTTTATTTTTGCTGATGGTTCCTTTGATTGCTGCCGATGTTTTTTGTTGACTACGGAACCCTTAGCCGATGCGGTTTCTGTCATTTCGTCATTTTAGTGAACTAATCACGCAACGTTTATGTCATTCCATTCACCGACGAGGATATTTTTCCGCCCGATGTTTTAGTATTTAGTCTTTCCGACTCCGATAGACTTAGTAGTCTCACGGAACTCGTTGTCTGTCTAATGCCCATCCTCGCGGCTATAAATAAGACTATCCTGCCAATGATTTAGTGATTTTTCCCGTCGGTGAGGGTTTTCCCGCCTGTTCTGTGTGTGTGTTTTTACCCTATTTTTGGGCGGCTGTGTTTTTTTATTCTTGTTTGGGGTTTTTGTGATGAGAACACAACGCAGGGTAGCATGTTTGATGCTTAGTCTCATTAATAGTGTGGTTTACGTTTTCTTGAATGTTGTCCATATTAATGTTGAGTTTTTCATTTAACTTCAGACAGACTTAGAATATTTTCAAATTCAGTTTGATGATTGTTGTTGTGAAGAAAACGTCTATAAAAGAAAATTCAGAGGCAGAGATGTTGCTTATAGAGGAAGATAGTGAAAGGTTGAGATAAATAGGTTATTGAACAGAATTGGTAGCAGAAAAGGCTCAGGCTTGGAAATGGCTCATCAGTTACCAAGTTGGTCCCTTTTTACAAAGTGCTTGTAAATCTTAATCTAAAATGTAACGTATTGTATGTATCATGAGCACTCACAAAGGACAAAATTATGAGATTAAATGGTTGGGGGAGCCCGAAGGTCACCTGGGGGGGCAACCCAAAGGTTTTGTTGTTTGTATAAATATAGGAGAATTAGAGGGAATAAAGGAATTTTTCCCAGTTAGACTTGTGAGAACATGTTGTAAGA
Organism: Pseudotsuga menziesii; assembly: GCA_001517045.1. Taxonomy (NCBI): domain Eukaryota; kingdom Viridiplantae; phylum Streptophyta; class Pinopsida; order Pinales; family Pinaceae; genus Pseudotsuga; species Pseudotsuga menziesii. The sequence goes on from LPNX010147317.1 coordinate 69,672, forward strand.
AGAACTATTTCCTTTTGCAATAGATAATTACAATTTTTCCTGTTGGAGAAAGCTTTAGTGGAATGTTCAAATGCTGTGCAATGGATGTTGATGAAGGGGAACTATTTTGTTTTCATCTTTTTTCCATTAACTGTGAGATCGTTCTAACTTGTTGAACCTATGTTCTTGTATGAATGCTTTCTAGTTTATTTTATGAAATTTCCACTATGAGTAATGAATGCTTTTCATAAACAATGAGCTATCTTTTTGTTCATCTATCTATTCATGTTTATGTGTTTTGAAATAAAGAATAGCTACCTGTGATTTTTCTTAATGCATGAATAGTAATACATTACTCATTAAATGATAATCTCGCTCCCTAGGGAAATTTTAGTTAAATTAGTTTTATTTTTCTTGCTATGTGTGATTTAGATGCGAGAGAGTTAAGATGAGAAGTAAGAACCTGCGCATCACATCGTGACTGCTCCTCGTATTCTCTATCAATCTATATTCTTAGATAGGCATTTGCATCTCATACTTAAAACTAAAAAACTAAAAAAGATACACGGTGGACCGAGCCGTAATCGGTAAAACCCTTTATTTTGGTTACTTGACCTACGGTAACTGGACCGTAAACCGGACAGATTCCCTATACCAAATAGTAACGGGCTAGTTCAGAACATTTGCTGGGGAGAATCCCTTGCTGTTGTCACCTACGATTTTCCAGGCCTCAATAGTTTTTGGCACTAGAAGGAGGGATGCCAGTGCATGGCTGGTTGAGGAAACCCATTTCGTCGAAATTACTCCACCAGTGATAATTTTGAAAGCAGTTCATTTCCCAATACGATTCTTGAAGAGAAAGGTAAAGAACATTTGTATTCTATAAACAATGAAGTAGTTAATGATCTGAGAAGACATACTAGGGCATATGTGAAAATTATTGGAGGATTACCGATTATCCCTGATTTACCCAAAAGAGAGTATAAGAAAAAAGACCGTCATGTATTAGAAGACTCAATTTTGGTTGGAGATTTGGAAGAATTGGTAGAAACAGCCTTGCAAGAAGTTGTTCAACCTTTGAATCAAGTGGGCCCAAACACACCTTACGGTTCACCTGTTAATACTCATGTTCATTCACCACCTCACTCTCCACCCAGACTCATGGCAGGCATAAATTCTAATCAGCCACCTAACCCACCAAATCCACCACCTGCTTGGAAAGCCAGATCACCTTTAAACCTAATACCTCCTTTGCATGACTTACCTCAGGCTTTTGAGAAAATGTTGCCCAATTTTGACCCAAGTGAAAATATTTTAGGAGATGATCACTTGCAAAGTTTCTACTTGGCCATAGAAGGACTAAAGGCTGGAGAACATGAAGATGTAGTCTGCAGACTTTTTCCACATACCCTTAAAGGAGCAGTAGCCTCATGGCATTTTGGTCTACTTGCAAACTCAATCCTAGACTGGGATACTTTTGAAAGGATATTCAGAAGCAAAGATGCAGCCCAGAAAACTCATGCAACTCTCATGAAAGGACTGTGTGCTTTAAAAAAAGAAAGAAAAGAGAAAGTGTGTAGTTTCACCCAACGTTTTGCCCCTTACCTTAAGAATTTTTATGCAACTAATAAGCCCTCTGATAAAGTTCTGACCGAATACTATACTTCAGCTTTAGGGCCTGATTTGGCCATGTTTGCCAAAATGAAAGTCAAACCCACATTATCATAAACTTATGAAGAAGCTGAGACAGTAGAAGTTTAAAGAGAGAGCATAGAAGACTATCCTCAATAGTCGAGAAAAAAAAAATTGGAAAGAAAGCCTTATTATTTACTAATCCTAAGGAAGAGTAGTCACATGACTTTGAGGGGATGGTAAAAATGATGCAGAATCTATCTAACAGAATAATAGATTTGGAAAAATAAAAGGAAACTGAGAAATCTTTTAAGCCTTACTATAAGAGGAGAGAGGACAAAAATCAACATAAACATCCTCCACACGGTCCTGCAACCATGAACTTGACAGAGGTAGGTATGGATAACTTTTGCACTTTTCATCAATAGCCCCATTCTGAAAAAAATTGTCCTCAATGGATAAATTTGATGACATTAGTTATGAATCAGCTATTGGACTCTAAATTAACAGAATCTGATAATGAAGAAGAAGAGAATAGTAAACCCACAGAAAAACAAGAGGATGATGCTCTGGTTTTATGGGACTGTGTCTCAATTTTTGATACAGAAGAGGAAGAAACAACAGAAAAAAAATGTGACAACAAGAAGTCAAGGCTTGTTAAGTAAAGACAGATCAGTAATCCTAAAAATTAAGAGACTTCAAGAGACGGTAAAGAAAATTCAGAAAAGCACCATAGTTGATAAAATACCTAAATTCACCATTATGAGTTGGGATCCAAAGCAAATCAACATGCATGTCAAGCCCATTGAAGAGAATACTGATGATGTAAAAAAGAATCTCAAAGAGCATAAGATGGAATATGACATTGTGGAATATATTAAGAGGGCTAAGGTAAATATCTCACTATTTGAAATGTCTAATATGCCTCAGCAAAAATAAATATTGTTAAAATCACTTGAGATTCCTGAAGAAAAGATTCCCACTAACAATCAAATAGAAGAAGAGGAAATTGGTGAAGCAAGTGTGGGAGGTAAACCTAAATGAAAAACTCCACCATTTCTCCTGACTTTTGAAATTTTCAACCATAACGTACAAAACTGTTTAGTGGACCCAAGGGCATCAGTAAATGGTATGCCACTTTCAATCTACAAAAAGATAAATGGACAGCCTAAACCATCTACCTGGCAGGTTATTCAGCTAGACAGAACAAATGTGAAGGTAACTGGGGAAATGGAGGATGTTTTGATTCGACTATCTTCAAATGAAAAGGTATGTCAGTTCATAGATATTGTAGTACCAGACATACCTGAAGCTTATGGACTTGTTTTGAGTCGGGATTGGTCAGCAAACCTAAAGGGGTATTTTGCTTCAGATTGGTCACATGTGTGGTTTCCTCATAAGGGAAGTCCCAACCAAATTAAAGTATTAAGAGAGCCCCACATGAAGCACAATGTTACTCAGCTGGAAGGTAAGAATGAACCAGTGAATTCTGTATTGAGGAATTAATTCATTGAACTAGAACCGGGAAACTACCAAGCGGAACAAGTCAATGACACACCAGACACACAGCCTGATCTCCTTCGGTTTTCACGGGTTGATGAATTTGACTGTAAAATAGTAGAGTTAGTTTCAGATGTAGTTGTTGATTCAAGTATAATAGAAGTAGATAGTTTTTGGACACTTTTTTTTTATGGATTACTTTGGAAGGATCAGGACTTGGTTGTGTCCTGATTGATCCAAAGAAGATTAAACATTTTCTTTCATGTAGATTAGAGTTTGAATGTACCAATAACACAGCCAAATATGAAGCATTAGTTCAAGGACTAAGAAAAGCAATTGAATTAAAATTAGAAAATATGAAAGTATATGGAGATTCTGAAATAATTGTAAAGCAGATTCGAAAATAGATACATTGCATCTTACCTCGTTTAAAATCTTATCAGAATGAAGTATGGGATTTCCTGACAAATTTTGATGCATTTAATATTTTATCCATTTCTAGACTTAAGAATGCAGCAACTAACTTCTTAGCTACCTCGGCTGCAAGGCTTGTGCCTACAATAACAAGTGTTCTATTAAATTACTTTTCAGGCCTTCGGTTCCAGACATCATTACTAATATATGAGTTTTTGATGATGATCAACAAATCTTAGAATGTTTAATGAATGATGAAACTTTCAAAGAGGCAATTATCGATGACGAAGAACGCCAAGCTGATTTAAAATTTGACAACTTCATTGCTAAAGGGGTCAGGACTTTAGAGCGGATGTTTGATATAGACAGTAAGTTTAGAAGACCACCAAATGTCAAGACTCACGGCTCATCTTTGCAATTCAAGCTGATAAATTTGGGAACTGAAGTTAAACCCAAATAGGTAAATTTGGGAAAATGCTGCTCCCCGGGTGAAAGAAATAAGTTCATTAGTTTGTTCAAATAGTATGTTAGCACTAAATTTATTTTTGTCGGAATTGGTCTTATTGCCTTCAAAATTTTAAGTTTTCATGGGTGATTGAGTTGGTTTTTAAAGTTTTCTCATTAAGTTATTTCCAAGTTGGCAAAGAAGAGAAGTTAAAGGAATTTTAGATAAAAAAAGAAATAAATTTTTCACAAGTGGGGCAAAAAGTTTTATTAACTTTTGAATAAAATTTATAAAATGGGTTTTATAAACCTATTATTTTATTTATATTCAAACTTATATAGTTTTGGATATTTTTTCCAAAGTCAAAGAGCGGCCTCTTATTAATCCAATGGCTAATGTAAAAAGTGAAAACTCATCAACATGTATTAGTGTTTCCGGAGAGTAAAGTTGTGAGGTGGTTAAATTGGAAAGGTGGTAGCGGAATTTAAACCACTTTCCACGTGGTAACTTTTGGTGAATTCCGTAGAGAAAAATGGTTTAAGAAAAAAAACTCAGTGAAGGCTCCAGAATAGACCATTATGTAAAGGTAAAGGTGACTTGGTTTTGAAAAATTATTTCATTTGTATGCTTCATGCGAGAGGAAGGAGACAATCTGCCATATTTACATTGCATATTTTTTTTTTCTGAAAATGACTGTTTTAGTCATTTTATTCAACGACCTTTTTCCAGCAAAAAAAGAAGATTTTTCAAAAATTGAAAGAGGTTTCTCATAATAAAATTGTGATATTCAATAACCTCTCTCATGTTTTACCTAGGTGCTACATATTGGGAGCAGAAAAGTCATCTTCAGAAGGAAAATGTTCAGATGTCAAAACTATTGTTCTAGTCATCAAATTAAAATAATTTTTTACATCAAATTAAGACGAATTTTATGAAACAGAGAGAGAATTTTCTTAAAACCATACCTATCCACAATAACCTCTTTCCGTTTTTACATAGGTGTTATAGTTTAGCAGAAACAAAGTCAGTTGTACAGGCCATTTTCATGTTTTCCAAAGGACTATTTCAGCCATCAAATTCAAAGAATTGTTTGGGACAAATGGAAATTAATTTGACAAAAATGAGAGAGTTTTTTATTCCTAACATGCCTATAATCAAAAACCTCCTTCCGTTTTTACACAGTAATCACAAGTTGGGAGAATTTAAAATATCTTCACAAGTCATTTTTCCAGAAATCTACAATTTTATTATTTGAGTCATCAACTTCAAAGGAATATTTCGAGTAGATTGAGATGATTTTGGAGAAATGAAGACATGGGTTTTGTTGGTCACATGTCCAATTATAAAAACCTCTCCCATATTTCACACAGCTATCACCATTAGATATATGAATGAGAAATGTTATTGTAATTGTTTCTATTTTTAGAGTTTAGTTAGGTTTTGAATTCAAAGTTAGGTAGAGGTTATTCTTATATAAATTAAAATGTAATTGATAGTTTAAAGGGAGAATTTTTCAAGAGCGGAGAGACTCTACATTGTAATGGCTTCACGTTTTCAGTAAATGAATGAAATTTGCAGAGGAGGAATGTAAAATCTTTTTCATGTCAGAGATTCTTGTGCCATCTTTTTCTTCAGTAAGTAATTTCTTTATGTGATTGTTTATCCTATTTCCCACTCCATTTTGTATTTTATTTCATGCTTGAGCATTATTTTTTAAGAGCTATAATTCATCCCGCATGCTCTAGGTCCATTGTTCAAGCATTTTCAAAATATTTTCTTCTAAAGTCTTGTAGAATTCACCCTAGTTAGGTGCTCTATTTGATGGGATGTCTCGCTTTGTCTACTAATCAACCTGCTAATACCTCAAGACTGAGGAAATGGTGCCTACCTTTCCTCTGTTCATAAACTTTCAAAACCCTACCTCCTGCAATCTATTTCATATCTGATTATTGACTCCATTGCCCAATGGTCTCCTCCATGACCATCCTACCAAGTCTTTTAAAACAAACTTGTCCTATTTGTCCCATCAGAAATATGACCTTCTGATTGTCTTTGATTGAATATCTTGAGTATAAAATCTTTTTAAATAGTGAGAGATCCCTCTCTAACTGTATTAGGTCAGAAATACATTCTAAAGTGGTTTTTGTTGTTACCTTGGGATTTACCTTTCACAACTTGGGTACATTCTGAGTGCTAACAAAATGGCACCGTTGATGGGGAACGAAGGTTCAAATATTCCCTGGGTATAAATGACATACTTTCATATTTGATTGTTGATGGTGAAGAACAGTCAGATATCAGCAAGGTTGTGCATCTTTCACCTGGCGACTCCATCTTCGAAGAATCTAGTTTTCAGAATTCCTATGGCGACTCCACTATCAAAAGATTGTAAAGTTTGAAGAGTTGATTCAGTATATTCATTTGTCGATATGAGTTCTTTGTCTGCAAGGTATGCTCCTATGAATCATGCTCACATTCTTGGATTTCCAAATCGAATACCTAAAGTGGTTGGAAAACATGTCTTCCAAAGTTTAAAGATCAAAAGAATGATGATGCTGCCCTTCATTTGGTTAGATTTCATATGCATATACATAAGCTGGGACTTAAATTGCATGAGGATTCTTTAATGAAAATGTTCATGGCTACTTTAGAAGGAGATGCAAGGTCATGGTATGAAGGGTTACCATCAGAAATTTTATTTTCCCTTACTGATTTTCATACAGTATTTCATGAACATTACAAAAACCAATACCCCTCCTTGTTGTTGGTTCAAGATTGTTGTATGCATGTTAAAGGTTTCATTGAAGATTTGGAAAACTTATATAGTGATGATGATTTAATGGATGAAGAGCTTTTATAAATTTTATATGAGAACCCATTTTAGAAAAAAGAAATACAAATTAGTTGTCTTCACATTCAAGAAAAATCTCAGCAGTTAATAATTTCTTCCTCTACTGAAAGAGACATGAACCAAAACTCTGATTCAAGCAGCTACATTTCTTTTCCTGAAGTAGATAATAATTTGCAGCAGTCTTGTCAATCTTTGTGTGACCAAGAAGGAATTTGGGATGTTCAATCAAACCCTTCTTCATATTATTCAACTTCTGAAGCTTTGTTTCAAGATGAGGCTGCTTATTCCCAATCAGAAAATTCCTTTTTGCAGCAGCAATATCCTCTAAATTCTAATGCTTCTATGGGTGATTACATAAAGAAGAATTCTAATTCTGTAAATTTTCAGTCTTACAGTCCCTCCACATATTTATTTTCTGAAAATACAATTAAAGAGAAACCAGCCCTTGGATTAGAATTGGAAAAAAGATATGAGCATGAAGATGATCAGCATAGTGATGTGAAAGAAGAAGGTTATACTCTTGATGGTTTTTCTGATGATTGCGGTCAGCTTGTTAAAAATTATGTTAGTGATGGTTTTAAAGAAAATTTTAGTCTACTTATATATAATGAAAAGGAAGAGCAATCATGCGATCAATCTCAGTATGTGAAAGAACCAATAGTGTACAATAAACCAAGGGATCATAAAGAAGGAGATGAGAACTCTAAATGGGATGTTTCTTTAAATTTTTCAAATTCAGAAACGTTTTGTCAAGAAGACGTCTTTTTGCTTAATCTTGTTGAAGAACAAAATGATATTCCTCTTGAAGTACTTGAGAATAATGGAGTTGTAAATGTAGAAATATTAAATGAAGTTGCTGATATATCATTGAAAAACAATCATGAGAATTCATTTCAAAGCTCTTCCAAAGATCGGTTTGATAGTATGCAAGAGGAGTTGCTTTTTGGACAGCCTTGTTATGACAAACAAGTGATTGAGTATTTTGAAATTAGTCATGTTTTTTTGATCCAGTAGCAGAGTACATGGATAAATTTTTCAGATGGAGTAGTTGGTTATATGTTTGCAACCAAGGACAAAGTTTTCATCATAACCTATTGCTATTTTGTTCTTATGTTCTAATTTCGATCAAGCATGAGGAAGAAATGAAATTATTGGATAAATTGCTTGATTGGCTTCATTGGAAGTCAAATTTTGCTTGATTGGGCATTTGTGCTTAGTTAAGTATGATAGGCAGGAATGAATAAGCTCGACATGGTGAGCATTTCTTTCAGCAGTTTTCAGTTTGGTTTCAGTTTCAAGTGCAATTCAGTTACAAGTTACAGGTTGACAAAGTGGGATTTGTTTGCAAAAATGGTTTCAGTTGATAGTTCAGTTCAAAACAGGTTGAGGATTTCAGAGAAAAATTAAGAGAAACCCAATGTATTTGGCACCTAGTATACGGGGTTCTTTGCTACCTCGCAGGGAGGATAGCATCCCTAGTTGGAGCCAGTTGTTAGCACTAAATTTATTTTTGTCAGAATTGGTCTTATTGCCTTCAAAATTTTAAGTTTTCATGGGTGATTGAGTTGGTTTCCAAAGTTTTCTCATTAAGTTATTTCCAAGTTGGCAAAGAAGATAATTTTAAGGAATTTTAGATAAAAAAAGAAATAAATTTTTCATAAGTGGGGCAAAACGTTTTATTAACTTTTGAATAAAATTTATAAAATGGGTTTTATAAACCTATTATTTTATTTATATTCAAACTTATATAGTTTTGGATATTTTTTCCAAAGTCAAAAAGCAGTCTCTTATTAATCCAATGGCTAATGTAAAAAGTGAAAACTCATCAACAGGTATTAGTGTTTCCAGAGAGTAAAGTTGTGAGGTGGTTAAATTGGAAAGGTGGTAGCAGAATTTAAACCACTTTCCACATGGTAACTTTTGGTGAATTCCACAGAGAAAAATGGTTTAAGAAAAACAACTCAGTGAAGGCTCCAGAATAGACCATTATGTAAAGGTAAAGTTGACTTGGTTTTGAAAAATTATTTCATTTGTATGCTGCACGCGAGAGGAAGGAGACAATCTGCCATATTTACATTGCATATTTTTTATGAAAATGACTGTTTTAGTCATTTTATTCAACGACCTTTTTCCAACAAACAAAGAATAATTTTCAAAAACTGAAAGAGGTTTCTCATAATAACATTGGGATCTACAATAACCTCTCTCATTTTTTACCTAGGTGTTACATATTTGGAGCAACAAAGTCATCTTCAGAAGGAAAATGTTCAGATGTCAAAATGATTGTTCTAGTCATCAAATTAAAATAATTGTTTACATCAAATGAAGATGAATTTTGTGAAACGGAGAGATGATTTTCTTCAAAACATACCTGTCCACAATAACCTCTTTATTTTTTGACACAAGTGTTACAGTTTAGTAGAAACTAAGTTAGTTGTACAGGCCATTTTTCATGTTTTCCAAAGGACTATTTCAGCCATCAAATTCAAAGACTTGTTTGGGACAAATGGAATTTAATTTGAAAAAATTGAGAGAGATTTTTATTCCTAACAGGCCTATAATCAAAAACCTCCTTCATTTTTTACACAGTAATCACAGGTTGGGAGAATTTAAAATATCTTCACAAGTCATTTTTCCAGAAATCTACAATTTTATTATTTGAGTCATCAACTTCAAAGGAATATTTCGAGGATATTGAGATGATTTTGGAGAAATGCAGACATGGGTTTTGTTGGAAACATGTCCAATTATAAAAACCTCTCCTAGATTTCACACAGCTATCACCATTAAATATATGGATGAGAAACATTATTGTAACTATTTCTATTTTTAGAGTTCAGTTAGGTTTTGAATTCAAAGTTAGGTAGAGGTTATTCTTATATAAATTAAAATGTAATTGATAGTTTAAAGGGAGGATTTTTCAAGAGCAGAGAGAATCTACATTGTAATGGCTTCATGTTTTCAGTAAATGAATGAAATTTGCAGAGAAGGAATGTAAAATCTTTTTCATGTCAGAGACTCTTGTGCCATCTTTTTCTTCAGTAAGTAATTTCTTTATGTGATTGTTTATCCTGTTTACCACTCCATTTTGTATTTGCTTTCATGCTTGAGCGTTAGTTTTTATGGTCTAGAATTCATCCTGCATGCTCTAGGTCCATTGTTCAAGCATTTTCAAAATATTTTCTTCTAAAGTCTTGTAGAATTCACCCTAGTTAGGTGCTCTGTTTGATGGGATGTCTCCCTTTGTCTACTAATCAACCTGCTAATACCTCGAGACTGAGGAAATGGTGCCTACCTTGCCTCTGTTCATAAACTTTCAAAACCCTACCTCCTGCAATCTATTTTAGATCTGATTATTGACTCCATTGCCCAATGGTATCCTCCATGACCGTCCTACCAAGTCTTTTAAAACAAACTTGTCCTATTTGTCCCATCAGAAATATGACCTTCTGATTGTCTTTGATTGAATATATTGAGTATAAAATATTTGTAAATAGTGAGAGATCCCTCTCTGACTGTATTAGGTCAGAAATACATTCTAAAGTGGTTTTTGCTGTTACCTTGGGATTTACCTTTCACAACCTAGGTACATTCTGAGTGCTAACACAGTACAAAGATGTATTTTCCTGGACATATGAAGAACTTAAAACATATGATACCAATATTATACAACACATCATTCCTATTAGATCTGGAGTCAAGCCTTATCAGCAACCTTTGAGGAAGATGCATCCAAAACTGGAGCCATTAATTTAGAGCGAAGTGAAGAAATTATTGGATGCCAAAATTATATTCAAAGTTAGACACTCAGAATGGGTTTCAAATTTGGTACCAGTAAGGAAGAAATCTGGAGAAATCAGACTATGTGTGGATTTCAGAAACCTAAATCGTGCTTCAGACAAAGACAACTATCCAGTCTCTCCCATGGAACAGATATTGTAGATGGTTTCAGGTTCTGAGTTATTTTGGTTATTAGATGGATTCTTTGGCTACAATCAAGTGTTAGTAGCTGAGGAAGGCAGACTTAAGACTACATTTAGAACAAAATGGGGAACTTTTGCTTACAGAAGGATGCCCTTTGGACTCATTAATGTTGGAGATACTTTCTAGAGGGCTATGGATATAGCTTTCCATGGTCTAATTGGACATAGTTTTGTAGTGTATCTTGACGGTGTGATGATATTTTGAAAGAAGAGAGAAGAGCACGCATTCCATTTAAAACAAATTTTCGAGCGTTGTCAAAAATATGGCATCTCACTGAATCCAAGGAAATGTGTGTTTGTTGTTACAGAAGGAAAGCTACTAGGTCACATGGTTTCTAAAAAGGGTATCTCCATAGACCCAGAAAGGATCAAAGTTATTGAACAAATCCCCTTACCCCATAAAAAAAAGGGATGTAATCATTCATGGGGACAATAAATTTCGTGCGAAGGTTTGTGACGGATTTCGATCAAATTGTTAAAACTTTGCAACAAATGGTAAAACAAAGTGTACAATTCAAGTGGACTGATGTGGAGAAGAATGCATTCAGTAAAATAAAGACATCTATTGCTCATGCACCCTCTCTCAAAAGTCCAGATTTTGAGAAGGATTTTATTTTGTACACTTTCGCTTCTGACGATTCACTAGCAGCGGTGCTTACTCCGAAGGAAGATGGGGGAGATGAGTTCCCTATATCATTTATGAGAACTGGTCTATATGGGGGCGAATTGAATTACCCGGTGGTAGATAAACAAGCTTATGCAGTCTTCAAAGCGGTAAAACAATTCAGGCCGTACATACTTAAGAACTAGACAAAGGTAATAGTTCCACACCTAGATGTGAGGTATCTTTTCATACAAAAGGAATTAGGAGAAAGAAGAGGCAACTGGGTAACAGCTTTACAAGAATATGACCTCGAATTCAAACCAGCGTGCATAGTTAAAGGGCAAGGACTGTGCAAATTAATGACTGAAGGTAAAAACAATGAAGAAAACGATTGGTAAAATGAAGCTGAATTACATATGATGGATGTATGTCCTCTTTTCACAGCTCCAGATTCCTAGTACCGAGACCTTGTTCATTACCTTCAGAAAGGATTGTTGCCAGAACATTGGAATTCTAAACAGAGAAGAGCGTTGTGCCTTAAATCAGCTCCATATCAGATCATTGATGGAATTTTATTCAAGAAGAATTATGATGGAGTCCTTCTCAGATGATTAGAGAAAGAAGACGCAAAAAAAGTCATAACAGAGTTACATGATAGGCCTGCTGGAGGCCATTTTTTTGGAGATACAACAGCCCACAAGATTCTTAGAGCTGAATACTATTGGCCCATGATGTTCAAGGATTCTCATGCCCATGTTAGTAAGTGTGATATCTGCCAGAGATGTGGGGGAAGACAAGCCAAAGCAGCAGGACCATTGAATCCTATGATGATAACGGAACCATTTGAGCAATGGGGAATTGATATCATTAGAGAAATAAAACCAAATTCTTCCTTACAACACAAATATATTTTAATGGCAACTGACTACTTCACTAGATGGGTCAAGGCCATTCCGCTACATAAGGTCAATGAAGATGTAATCATGGATTTCTTGCAAGACCATATTATGACCAGGTTTGAGGTTCCAATTTCCTTGGTTTTCGATAATGCTACTTATTTTTCTTCTATTAGATTAACTGCATTTGCTCATGAAAAAGGAATTAAGTTGCATTATTCTGCCAACTACTACCCCCAAGGGAATGGTTTGGCAGAATCTACAAACAAGAATCTGATTAGGACCTTAAAAAAGACTGTGATAGAAAACCAGAGAAGTTAGCATTTAGCATTACCGAACGCTCTTTGGGCTGATAGGGTCATACCCAAGAATTCCTTAGGTGTGTCACCATATACCCTTGTTTATGGAAAAGAGGTTATACTTCCTCCTAACATTATGCTACCATCTTCCATAATATCCCAAGAGTCTAGAGGCACAGGTAATGAAATACTGCAACTTAGAATCTATAATATTTTGAAGGTGGAAGAGTCTAGATCCAGGGCCAAAGAACGTTTTAAGCAACAACGGGAGGTAGTGAAAAGGTGGTTTGATAAGCACAAAGCCGGCACAAAGGAATTTGAAGTGGGAGACTTGGTTCTTAAGTGGGATCACCTGCATGATGAAAAGGGGAAGCACACGAAGTTTCAACAGCTATGGGTAGGCCCTTTTCAGATTGCAGCAAAACTTAGCCCCTCAACCTATAAATTGCAAGATTTATAGGGGTGGGAAGAGAACTTACCAGTTAATGGTTTAGTTCTCAAACCTTATTTTTCCTAACTTTTGTTTTGTTTTGTACATAAATAAACTGATTTTGATTGTTTGTTTGATTTATTTTATTTCTGCTTGTTTTCAGTTTATATTTTGATTGATTTCAATAAAAAGAGGCAAACTTTTGGTTGCAAGGGGGGCATCAGGATTCTGGATTAACTAAAGTCCTTGAGTGTAAGAATGTGTACTATTGTTTTATCTGAATGAATTTCTTCTAGTTCAGCAATTTTCCTGAATGGCTATGAACACATTGAAGTCCTACTTAATCCTTGTAAAATAAATCAGGATCAAAAGGTCTGGAATACTATTTCGAGGCTCCATCCATCTCACATTTAAAAATGTCCTAAGGAGTGACAGCAAAAGGCCCATGGAAAGGAATCAGGGTAAATAGTATATTATATATAAATGATCCCATTCCAATAATTGAATGCCAAAAGGCAAATAAAATTCAAAATCTCCGAAGAAAGCAATATGTATCAAAACAAAGTACTGAACTATATGAGTACAAAATTGCCAAAAATTCTTCTTCGTCCGTGAGCTGAAAAATAAATACATCTCTCACACAAAAGGACACTATGGATAGAGGAGCCTGAATAAAAAATTCAAAAAGAAAGGAATGAGGAGGACTCAAAAGGAAAAAAAAAGTCCAAAAGCACAAAAAGTGCAAAATGGCATGGGAATGAGGAACAAATGAATATTTTTGTTTACCATATGTTACAATCCTGTGGTGTCCAAGCTAGAAGCTACCCGAAGATAGAGTTAAAAAATGAAACCCATCTTCCTGGCCTCATAAGAGTTATCTTGACTTTGAGATCTTGGTTTTCATTTTCCTAAATTGGACTATCATCAATGATTAAAATTACATATATTTGCCATTTGGGAAATCCAGACATCTAGAAGAACTCAACATGTTAGTTTTATTGTTAAAACGGTCTATTAGTTAAGGAAGAAGTTGTTCAGAGATCTGGGTTCACCAGGTAGTCACCAATTGTTGCAGCTGCAACGTTTTCCCAAATGTTTTAAAATTTTGAACCCTCCTTGTAAATTTTATCTTGCCCAGATATGTTTTGGATTGCTGAACTTTGTTGTTCCTTTGCTACTCTTTGAAGTTAAATTGAGTTAAATTATTGAATGACTATCTTTATCTATTGATGCTAATGACTTGAACCTGATGCTTTGACTTATGGATGATTTCCTTTTTTGTTGTCGGAAGCTTATCGAACTGTGAATCGAGGTCGTAGTCATCTATGTAGTCGTCGTTGTGGAAGCTTACTTATGAATGACCCGATATAAAGCTATGTTTTTTCATCGACATGCTTTTTCATTTTGTTTTAATATTGGCATTTTTGTTTCATCACCATCAGAGCATCAGTCCTTTGTGTTGCCGCCGTTTCGGATGGCAGATTGCAAGCACACCGACGGAAGCCCTTGTTTTTTCTGATCCCGTGGGGTTTTTTATTTTTCTCTTTTTTGCTGTATTAGTATTTGCTTGTTTCGATCGTCGATGTTCTTGGTTTTCATGAAGTCCGTATTCTATTTGATTCCCGCCATTGTGGCTCCGGAGTGAACTAACTTTCGTACATGTTGTTTTCCGTTCGCCGATAGTTTGTTTTATTTTTGTCGATGGTTCCTTTGATTTTCATTGATGTTTTCTGTTGACTACGGAACACTTAGCCAATGCGGTTTCCATTGTTGCGGCATTTTAGTGAACTAATCACCCAACGTTTATGTTGTTCCGTTCATCGACAAGGAGATTTTTCCACCCGATGTTTTAGTTAGTCTTTTCAAAGCCTATAGACTTAGTAGTCTCGCGGAACTCATTTTCTATCTTACACCCGCTGTCGCGGCTATAAATAAGACTATCCTGCCAATGCTTTAGTGATTCTTCCCGTCAGTGAGGGTTTTCTTGCCTGTTCTGTGTGTGTTTTTTACCCTATTTTTGGGCGGCGGTGGTTTCTGATTCTTGTTTGGGGTTTTTGTGATGAGAACATAGCGCAGGGTAGCATGTTTGATGCTTAGTCTCATTAATAGTGTGGTTTACATTTTCTTGAATGATGTCCATATTAATGTTGATTTTTTTGTTTAATTGCAGACAGACTTAGAAGATTTTCATATCCATCTTGATGATTGTTGCTGTGAAGAAGATGTCTCTAAAAGAAAATTCAGAGGCAGAGATGTTGCTCATAGAGGAAGATAGTGAAAGGTTGAGATCAACAGGTTATTGAATTGAAATGGTAGCAGCAAAGGCCCAGGCTTGGAAATGGCTCATCAGTTACCAAGCCGGTCCCTTTTTACAAAGTGCTTGTAAATCTTAATCTAAAATGTAACGTATTGTATGTATCATGAGCATTCACAAAGGACAAAATTGTGAGATTAAATGGTTGGGGGAGCCCAAAGGTCACCCAGGGGGGAAACCCAAAGGTTTTGTTGTTTGTATAAATATAGGAGAATTAGAGGGAATAAAGGAATTTTTCCCAGTTATACTTGTGAGAACATGTTGTAAGAAGAACTATTTCCTTTTGCAATAGATAATTACAATTTTGCTTGTTGGAGAAATCTTTAGTGGAATGTTCAAATGCTGTGAAATAGATTTTTTTGAAGGGGAACTATTTCATTTTCATCTTTTGTCCATTAATTGTGAGATCGTTCTAACTTGTTGAACCTATGTTCTTGTATCAATGCTCTCTAGTTTATTTTATGGAATTTCCACTATGAGTAATGAATTCTTTTCATAAACAATGAGCTATCTTGTTGTTCATCTATCTATTCATGTTTATGTGTTTTGAAATAAAGAACAGCTACCTGTGATTTTTCTTAATGCATGAACAGTAATACATTACTCATTAAATGATAATCTCACTTCCTAGGGACAGTTTAGTTAAATTAGTTTTAGTTTTCTTGCTATGTGTGATTTAGATGCGAGAGAGTTAAGACGAGAAGTAAGAACCTGCACATCACATTGTGACCACTCCTCGTATTCTCTATCAATCTGCATTCTTAGATAGGAATTTGCATCTCATACTTAAAACTAAAAAACTAAAAAATATACACGGTGGACTGGGCCGTAACCGGTAAAACCATTTATTTTGGTTACTTGACCTATGGTAGCCGGACCGTAAACCAGACGAATTCCCCATACCAAACAGTAACGGGCTAGTTGGGAACGTTTACTGGGGAGAATCCCTTGCTGTTGTCGCTTGGGATTTTCCAGGCATCAACAACCCCAAAACCCAACCTAACTTATATATTATTAATTATTTTGGAATTTACTGTGTTTGAGTTGCCTCTTCTATGCTAGATTTCCCTAGGCCAAAAATCCCAATTTTTTCCAAACACCCCCATAATGCCTCAAATTGTTCCAGAAATGTTCCAAGCCTGTTAAAATGTTATTGGATTCTTAATACATGAATTATAAATTATATGAGCCTTCCATAATCCTTGGTTGATTGGAAATGGCTGTTCAATCTCAGTTTCTATCGATTGGGACACCCAGAGGCCTAGGAGTAGGCTTCACTAGAGTTGATGTTTGAAACCTAAAAGGGCCCAACATATAGGTTCTTAGGGATCTTAAATATATCTATACAAACATTTCCTTTTGTTTCTTCCCTTAGCCCTCTGTTATTCCCAGTTTTGTTAGTATTGTCTTTGTTCTTCATTGCACAAAGAAAGTGATTCATTTTAAAGTAGGAATTTCTATTTGACATTTAATTATATCAGAAGTAGAGTTAATATTTTGATAGGATATCATATCAGGTATCTTACAAAATGTTAGGTCCCCGAGAAGTTGGTGTATCATATAACCACATGGGGCCCTACAAACCTTTTAGTGTTTCATCTTCTATGCTAAGTCACATGGTTCAAATTCGAATTCGAGTTCGAGAACCATTTGATTCGGTTCGAATTCGAATTTTTGGATGAGGTTCGTTTGAGATTCGACTTGAAATTCGAATATATATAAATATATATATAATAAAAATTTTAATAAAATATGCTATTGAAATAAATTTGAACTTATAAAATGAAATATATTATGCAGCATGCTTAAATAGTTTTAAAAATAAACAATAAAACTGAAATTTCTGGGTTTTTTTTCGATTTTTTTTATTTTTTTTTAATTTTTTTTCAATTTTTTATTAAATCCACCTTTAAATTCGAATAAAATTCGAATTCGATAAAATTTGACTTGAAATTCGTTTTTAAAATTCGGCGAATTTAATTTGAATTTTATTTTTCCTTTGAAATTCGGCGAATTTCGAACCTCAAGGTTCAAATTCGCCGAATCCTATGACTTAGCTTCTGTGGTTAGGGTTTTGGATGTTTAGGGTTTTATAATTGCTTTTGTATGTTAAAACAACTCTTTCAAATGATCACAGTCGACACATCTCTTATCAGATATAATCTACATCCATCTAGAGCTAGTTTGTATTGCTTTGCAATTTATAGTGTTTTTCCTTTCCATTCAGTAATAGAATCTGTCTTTTACTATACTATTGTAATTTTTTAAAAATATTTGTGTGTGTGTTCCCATTTTATATTGTTTTCTTCATTTTTTTCTCCAAATAATCCATATCACCACTACACAATATAAGTTCATTGACGATGGTTAGGTTTGTTATATCCCAAAACAAAATATCAATATAAACGATGTTATTTAGTAAATATTCATTGATGGTGCTTTATGTTACTATTATTAAAGGACTATTTATTGTTGGAATTATGGATCCTTGATGGTAGCAAGAATTCCTTAAACAAGCTAAGAATCTAAGCACACAATTAACCTCACTAGGAATTGCAGAGAATTAGAATAATGAGAGAAGAAGAGGAATTAATGAACACACATTAATGAATGATAAATAAATTATAATTGATATTATTAAAATGGTAATACATCCTTATAAAGGAAAATATATTTGTATGGAGACAACTCATAAAGCTCAAAAAGGTTGAATTACCAAAATATGATAAACCCCCATAGGTGGCTAAAGCACTTCCCAAATCAGTCAAGGACCTCATGAATTAGAAAAAGAATGAGTGAGTTATCAAGAGTGATGGAAAAACATGCTAATCCTGGAAAATGGACAGAAATTCATGAAGGACGGGTTGGAAACAAAAGAACCCAATTTCCTAGTTAACTATCCTTACCTTATGATAGGTAATAACTCTTGATTCGTCTTATTCCCTTGATAATGCATATATTTATACAATTCATAAGACAGTTGTGTTTCACCTTCCGCCCAGCCTTTTCGGATTCCTACATAACTATTCAATTTTCTTTATTTATTTACAAAATATATAATCCCGACGGATTATATTCCAACAATCCCCCTCTTAATCCGAAGGGGTGTTCGTAAGTCCGAGCATGTTTCTGAATCTTTCAAACTTTTCTAGTCCAAGCGCTTTGGTGAAGATGTCTGCAATTTGATCATTTGTGGAACAATGTCGAAGATGGACTGTCTTGGCCTCTACATGATGTCGAATCAAATGATACTTTGTGTTGATGTGTTTGGTTCGATCATGGAATCTAGGATTCTTAGCCATCTTGATTGCAGAAGTATTGTCAACCAATAATGGAGTGGATTTCTCTTGTTTTTCTTGCAAATCTTCAAGTATCTTCCTGAGCCATACTATTTCTTTCGTTGCTTCAGCTGTAGCCACATATTCTGCTTCTGTTGTTGAATCTGCTGGAACTGACTGTTTGTGTGATCTCCATGAGACAGTTGCTGATCCAAGACTCATAGTGTATCTAGAACTTGATACTCCTATCTCCTTATCGCCATCAAAATATGATTCTGAGTACCCAATAAGTTTGAATTCATCCACTTTAGAGTACTTGAGTCCAACGTCTTGAGTCCCCTTCAAGTATCTTAGAACTCTTTTTGCAGCTGACCAGTGTCCTTCACAAGGTTTATGCATGAACCTTGAAAGTATGCCAACAACATAAGAAATATCTGGTCTAGTTTTTTTAAGGTAGATAAGACTTCCTACAAGTTGTCGATACTTGGTCGCATCCTCAAATTCTTTTCCTTCGCTTGATGTGAGCTTCATTTTTTGTTCCATTGGAGTAGAGATAGGGTTGCATTCTGTCATGCAAAATTTGTTTACTAGTTCTCCAACATATTTTTTCTAAGATAGGAATATGTACTTAGGATGTTGAGTGACTTCAATTCCTAATTAATAGTGGAGATGTCCCATATCTGTCATTTCAA
>LPNX010147317.1:102392-113186 GCA_001517045.1 Pseudotsuga menziesii
GAAAATGAAAGAGCTTTTAAAGTAAAGTGTGGAGTGTTCTCAATCATACTTTTTAAAAGTTAAAACTTACACTATTTGCAATTAAGTCCTTTATTTGCAATTAAGGCGTTTTAAATAGGAAAAGGTAAGTAAGACGATGGAAAGATTCAAGCCTAAGGATAAAGGAGAAGGAATTTTGGACAATAGAAAGAATCAAGGGTAAGGGACAATGGTAAAGGAGAAAATGGGAGATGTGGCTATTGGTAACAAAACTAATCTTGAAATTATTCTTCTTGTAATTAAGGAGATCAAGAGGATGGACTTACATGGGTTAACATATGATGACTCAAAGCATATTGAGAGAGCTAATAAAATTAATACTGAAAATACCATCGAATTCCCGAACAATTTCTCCAATTGCTTGGAGAAAAGTATTGAATTCCATGTCCAAAGGTATTGAAGGAACCACCATCGAAGACTCTTAATATTCATTCTTCATGTTAATCTATAAAGAAGAATAAATCTTGCACCCTCAGAAAGGATGAACATCTTGCACATAAGTGTCATTTCCTTCATCTACTTTAGTTTTACATTCCATAGAGGAGGAAAAGTTTGATGCAAGGATGCTTTTTAAATTCGGGTTTGAAATGAGTGACTTCGATTGAATTTGGGTAGCTCCATAGGTGATGTTAGCATGGAAATCATTAAACTTAACAATTATAAAATGTGAGCCCCAACTAACCTAAAATTTTGTCATCCCTCAAAATTTTGCAAAAATAAAAATATAAGGGGGGATTTGCAATAGATTCCAACCCTTGATTGTTCCCCTTTTTAATCCATTGGATCTTATTGAGTTTGGGTTCATGAGTCCCAGTTGAAATTCAAAATGTGTTGGAAAGGTCACTCCTAAGGCTAAGTCATTTATAAAAATTTATTATTTTAAGTTCTAAAAAAGGGCATTCTTATTTTAGATTTTTTTTAAAATATACCACAAGCTCAAAAAGAAAGTCCCTTATGGACTTTATATATATATATATATATATATATATATATATAAGATTTTTAAATTCTTTAATAAACGAAAAGTACTCTTCCCAGTCAAAAATTTGCATGGATCGCTTCTCCTAGTGTGGGGCCGCAGGAGACTTTGTCAATCATAATTCATAATTCCTATTCCGATCTTTACTCCGCACCAAATCATCCTCAGTCCCAACTCCGTGAAACATTTGATTACGCAAATTTCACTAAATTTGCAAGAGGCGTGTAGAAGCGAAACTGCTGGAGGGAACTCCACGACGGATCATTTTATCTCAATCCTCCATTCTTACACGTCGCTGACCACCAGCACAAACCCTAAAGAAAACACAATTGCTTGCTTGGCATGGCCGCATTCTATTTTTGTTACAAACCCTAAGGGTTATAATTTGACTCATTAGGTACTCGATTAAACCCCATGTGTCCTAATTTGGCTGGTTGCGTCCTTGTTTCTTTTCTTCTTGAACCTTAGTAGGCTAGGATTTTTCTTTAGAGCATTCTCTGGCTGGCTAGTTAACCCTAAAATGTGCACAAAAGTGAAATACCGTGTCATGAAAGTTCCAGAGAAGTAGGTCAACAGAACAATTTCTTGCATTCCACTCACATGTGTCATATTCGTATTCAGATCCAATTAATTAAAGAGTCTTAGCTTTTACATTCTTGTAGGTCAATTTAGTTGGTAGCTATTTCCTTAGCCAATAATTAACATTTTCCTCGATGTTACATGGCAACTTACATATTCGGTTGTGCCAAACCATGGCCCTGTGACAATTTGTTTTTTCGACATCCAAACAAATTCAGGTAACACAATCTACTGGTATGTGCCATGCGCTTCCCGTGTTTTCTTGATGATGAGGAACTAACAATTCCATAAAGTTGTCGATGTTTCAATATCTCTGGGAGAACCATATCAACGTCTACTAATTCCATCAGTTACGATTCACAGCCATGCCATCCCTAGAAGAGCTCATTCCCTCAAAAGAAGATAGAGATTTTCAACCCTGTAAGTTTTGTGTAGAATTTGGGTGGAAAATATGAACTAGAATCACAGAAAAATGTTGAAAGGTCAAATCGTAAAATGGCGACTGTGTTCAAGAAGCCTTGAATTCTGTTGATTTCCTATTTATGCTAGTCTATAAAAAAAACTTGCATATTTGTATAACATTATAAATTTATAATAAAATATAAATAAACTATTCTCACAACAATGATATTAATTTATAGTCTTATAAGCTATTATTTCTCATTTCCTATTTATGCTAGTCTATAAAGAAACTTGCATATTTTTATAACATAAGTCAAGAATATTACTAGAAGTATGTAAGGAAGCTTGAATATGCTTGTTTTATGCTACATTGCAATAACCTATATCGTATTTAAATGGACATTTTTTAATTCATTTTTGTTTTAATTTCTTTCAAATTGTAATTATATTTGTTTTATAATATATTTTTATAGCAAAATTATCCTATTGCTATATATTTTGAATCTCTTCTTAGGAGGTAGGTACTAAACAATTTTGTTGCTTATTCCACTTGTTGTAAAAGTGCATCTCACTTAAATAAAATAAAATAAAAAGTGATTCACTTGAGTTTTTTAATTTATTGCCGCACTATTTAAAGTAACATTATTGTAAAAGTGAACATCACTTATTCTACAAAAGTGATTCACTTAAAAGCAACTTTATTGTAAAGTGATTGTCAAAGGTTGATCTTGGGAAGAGGGAGGTTCTTTTTTTTAGTTGGTCAAGTTAATATCTTCCACGTCACTATTGGGGAAATCTTCAACATTTTCTTTGATCAAGCATAACTTCATCATCCAGAATCAGTTTTCAGTGCCGTTTTTTTTTTTAAATCACATATTTTTTTTGAGCTCTTTTCATTGAGACAGTTAGTTTCTATTCTTTTAGCTATTATTTTACAGTATGGCCACTCCTTGTGATGTTATACTTACAAGTTCTAACTATTTCTCATGGAAATTGCGTATGGAGGATGTTCTGCGAAGTAGGGTACTTTTCAGGATAACCTCAGGGAAAGAAACAGAACCCACTGATGATCATAAGAAAATTAAATGGGAAAATATATGTGACAAATCTCATGGATTGATTGGGATTTCAATCTCTATTGATTTGTGATTCCACACATTTGAAATTGATGAACCTGATCAAGCTTGGGAAAAGTTGGAATCTGTGTTTGGTAAACAAAATGAAATTTAGGGTCATCAACTTGAAAATGAGTTGATTTCCTTGAATCCAAATGATTTTTCATGCATTCAAGACTATTTATCTAAGTATAAAACTCTTAGACTCTTATGTGTAGAATGCAAGATTAAGAAAGAAGACAAACAATTCATTTATCATATTCTTTCCAAACATGGACCTGCATATTTTGTTTTTGTATCTACATTCTACTCCATGAAAGAATCCTTGACTGCATCTAGCTATCAAAAGCCTAGTCTTGAATCCTTTTGTGATTCCTTAATTAGAGAGAAAGATAAGCTCATTCATCTTGGAATAATTAACGATGCAGATACATCTGGGAAAGATTTATTGTCCCAACAGAAAGAAAAGTCCAAGCCTCCCAAGAAACAGAATTTTTACAATAATAAGCCAAACAACAAGGGTCCCAAACCCTCTCATTCACCTCCTTCTTTAAAAAATGACAAAGGATCCAAGCCAAAAGAAAAAAAAGACTGAGCATCATTGCAATTTTTGTGGGAAAGATAATCATGATGAATCTAAGTGTTTCAAGAAGATGCAGCCTTGGAAGCAGAAATGAAGAAGCACCACATCATCCTAGATTCGTTTTCAGAATCTACCTCTCATGGACATGCACTTTGTGCTTCTGGTTACTCTTATACTGCATCTTCTTCTTCTACTTCAATTGAATGGCTCATTGATTCTAAATCATCTTATCATATGGCTAAGGATCAAGCCATATTTTCTACTATGCATGAATGTAACACCAAACAAATATTTGTTGGTGATGATAGATCTCTAAGTGTTGTAGGATCTGGAATAGTTCTAGTAGAAAATGGTCATTTCAGTGATGTACTATGTGTTCCAAAAATTTCCTACAATTTCTTGTCAGTATATCAAATTTCTCATTCAGGTGAAGGTAAAACTATGACTTTTACACCTCACCAAGTTGTAATCAAGGATTTTAAAAATCCTCAAAATGTCCTTGCTACTAGAACTGTTGATGATATTATGAGGTTGTACAAATTTAACAACTTTGGGTCATCACCTTTTCCTTCAGCTTTTGTTGCTCATAGTGATAACTTGAGCAAACTTTGGCATGAGTGATTTGGTCACTTAAATTATCACTCATTGCAACAACTATGTAAATACAATATGGTGACTGGTCTTTCGATGGTATCTTGCAAGGATGGTGTTTATTCCGGTTGTGTACTCAGAAAACATCATCGGGACAGTTTTGACAAACATGCCTCTTGGCACGCCTCAGTTCCCTTGTAGCTTATGCATAGTGACTTGTGTGGCCCTCTTCCATCTACATACTTTTCTAGTTTCAAATATTTCTTAACTTTCATTGATGACTACTCCAGATGCACTTGGGTTTACTTCCTAAAACTTAAGATCGAAGTATTTAACATGTTCTTGGCCTACAAGGCCCTTATTGAAAAACAATCTGGTCATCAAATTATTAAGTTAATATTTGACAATGGAGGAGAATATGTTAACAACAAGTTCACTACTTTCTGCACTGAACAAGGATTCCAACAACAACACACTGCTCCATATACACCACAACAAAATGGTGTAGTTAAACGGAATAACTGCACTTTAAAAGAAATGGCTAATTGTATGATCCAATCTAAGGGACTAAGTCTTCAATATTGGGTTGAGGCCATAAATTGTGCAAATTACATAGTTAATCGCACACCCACTAAAGTTTTACAAGGTATAACATTGGAAGAAGCATGGATTAAAATTAAACCAGATGTAAGTCAATTTCGTGTGTTTGGTTGTGAAGCATGGGCTCACATTTCGAATGAAAAACGGAAAGCATTGCAACCTAAAAGTGAAAAGTGCATATTTGTTGGATATTCTAAATATGTAAAAGGTTATATATTTCATCCCCATTCACATGATATAATCATTAGAAGAGATGTTAAATTTGATGAAAATCTCTTGGCCTGCGAACCTAACTTGGCGGGTGTGCCATCTTTGGCCTGTGAGCTTGATTCGGCAATTGTGCCTTCTTGTTCGTCTTCTTCTTCTTCCAACTTTCTTGACAGGTTTCCAACTCCAATTTCTAATGATGACAGTGAGGATGAAAATCCACCTCTACCTACTCATGTTCCTCCAATTACACCAACACCAATGCTTCCTCGATGGGTTCGTTCAACATGTGAACCAGCTGGTGATCTTGCTGGTGATCCTATAGATCAACATCAAACACATTTTCAGTTTCAGCGAGCCTCTTCTCTTTTGGATCAAGTTTTTGAGAATCATGATCCAGAAACTTTTGCAGAAGCTTTAGGAAATCCAGATTGGGATGCAGCTATGGATGAAGAATATCGTTCCTTAATGGAAAACGATACTTGGGATCTTGTTCCTCTTCCAAAAGGAAGAAAAATTGTCAGATGTAAATGGGTCTACAGAACTAAGTATGCATCAGATGGAAGTGTTGAAAGACTTAAGGAAAGGTTAGTTTCCAAAGGTTTTTCCCAAGTTGAAGGGATTGACTACAATGTAACCTTTGATCCTATCGTAAAAATGAATTACACCCATCGTGTTTTTTCCCTTGCAGCCTTACATAACTGGGAAGTCCATCCAAATGGATGTCAAGTCTTCCTTTTTACATGGTGATTTACAGGAGGAAATTTACATGGAACAACCTCCTAGATATGTTTAGGATAACTCTAGGCTTATCTGTCTCCTTAAGAAATCTTTATATGGCCTTAAGCAAGCTCCTAGAGCTTGGTATGCCAAAATTGATAGCTTTTTCCTTGACACTAGTTTTTCTAGATGCCATTCTAACCCCAATGTCTATACCAAGAAAGTAGGAAACCATCTCATCATACTTTTTCTTTATGTTGATGATTTTATCCTTACTAGTAGTGACCCTAAACTTATAACCCATGTGAAATCCAGTCTTAAGAAAAATTTTGAAATGTTAGAATTAGGACATTTTCATTATTTTCTTGGTCTCCAAGTCTTGCAAACCAAAGAAGAAATATTTCTTTCCCAATCTAAGTATGCTTGTGACCTTCTTCATCACTTCCACATGGAATATTGTAAACCAGCCCCTTCTAACTTCCAGTCTGGAGTCAAAATTTCTGCCACTTGTACTTCCCCTGAAGTAGATGCCACCTTGTATCATCAGCTTGTTGGTAGTCTTTTATACTTGACTCATTCTCGCCCTGACCTTTCCTTTGTCATTGGTCGTGTTTCCCATTATATGCAAACTCCTACAAAAGTCACTAAAAAGAAGAAAAAAGAATACTTTGATATATTCAAGGTACAATTCAGTTTGGGATTCATTACAGTACAGGGGGGGGACCTTTGTTGGTTGGTTTCACTAATTCAGATTGGGCCAGCGATCCTGATGATCGAAAGTCTACTACAGGTTATGTTTTCAGTCTAGGATATGGACCTGTCACTTGGGATTGTAAGAAACAAAAAGCTCTTTCTCTTTCTTCAACAGAAGAAGAATATCAAGCTGTAGTTAATGCCAGTTAGGAAGCTTTATGGCTTCAACAGATCCTTTCATATTTTGGATTCGAGCAGCAGCAGCCTACTCCACTTTGGTGCGACAATCAAAGTGCTATCAAGCTTGCCAAAGATTCAATTATACATCAGTGCAGCAAACACATTGAGATACACATGTACTTCATCAGAAATCTTGTTCATGATCATGTTATTGAAGTGATCTATTTCCCTACAGATGATCAAGCTGCAGACATATTCACCAAGTCTCTTACAGAAGCGAAGTTTTTTAAACTTCGGTCTATGTTAGGAGTTCAGGAATGTGTCCTTAAAGGGGGATAGGCTCTAATTCCTCCTTCCTTCTCCCAATAGTGTCACTTTTTTAAATCCTTCAATCCTATCCCAAGTTGTTCTTAAGGGGGGATCTTAGGATATTTAGACACTTAGGAGTTAGTTAAGATCAACTTGTGTAATATATCCATTAGGTAAAACTGTGTTTCTTTAGTATGCATTAGTATGCATTTGTAAATATTCTAATATGACGGTCACGATATGTTCTAGGCATAGAGTGATCTGGCAATTCAACTTCTCTTAGATCATACCTAGCAATGATCCCTGGCTTAATACCCGATTGGTCCATGATCTCTATTTAAAGAGCATGGAGGGTGCTTGGCTAGTTGATCGATTATGAGAATCTCATATGTAACTTTCTTTCTTTTGCATAATAAATTGCTCCAAGTAGCTATTTGGCTGGGGCCATGGATTGTTTCCCTCTCAATGGTTTTAACCACATGACAACATCGGTGTGTTGATCTATGATCTATTTGTGTGAAGTGGTCGCTCAAGGTGTTCGGTATTTTGGGAGTACCCTGTGTACCCGAACAATTTGAATTAAAGAGGGTAGCAACAACATGAACTGTATGAAAAACTTCTTCATCATAAATAACTTCATGAGAGAATGTAGATGCCAAGACATCTTGAGAGAGAGCACATGAGGATATGTTTTCTTCACTCCATGCTTCATCTTCTACTTCCTCCACACCAAAATATTTTTCCAAAATTTTCCAAAGCCCTAGTGGATATTGATCAGAATCTATGAGATGATATATATGTTGATGTATTTGTAACTTCGGAATGTATTCACCCATATATCTTATGTATTGTACCCCAATGTTTATTCTGAGATGTGTCTGTAATGTATTTGAGTCAAGTCATACCCCGATGTTCCTATTAGGAAGTTTCTATAATGTAACAAGTCATGTCAAGTCATTGTGGGTAACCCTCCTATTGGTCAAGGGTTAAAGTCCCCACAGTTGTGGGGCCCTAGGGTTATTATACTATCCTAGAGAAGTTGACCCTAGATGAGTCATTGCAATTCGGGGCAATAGTCCCCACCATTGTGTTAAGGATAAAACTCCTTATTGGTCGGAGGAGACAAATTCCCCACAAGTTGTGGGGCACTAGGGTTATTAGATACTCCTAGAGATGTCATCTCAAGTAAGTAATTGTTAAGTGAATTCGACATGTTGGAGTGGGTTTCAAGTGAATGAAAGAATATAAATAGAGATTGAAACTCTCTATTTACAACACACACACACTCACTCATTGGGGTGCATGAGTGAGAGAGGAGAAGCTCTCTCATTGTGAGAGAGAGATACAGAAGCTGTGGAGATCATCTTTATGTTTTCGGGTTTTACTTTTGGTGCTGATTCTATATCTGAGGAAGTAGCGGGGTTTTCACCATTTATGGTTTCCCCGAGGATAAACATTGTGTTCATTGTCTCTTGTGTTTGATTTATGTGCTTGTTATTCTCTCAGTTAAAGATCCTAATGTATTTCTAGCTTAATGATGAAATTCTAACAGTATATTCAAAGAAACTGCCAGGAACATGATTCCATAAGCTCTATCTCAATTATTTATCCAGTCAATCCGCTCTTCATAAGACTCAGGTTCACTCAAAGAACCAATGGAGACATTAAAGAGACATTTCCTCTTCAAGTATGTTCTCATCTTTGGATTCCAATCATCATAATTGAAATGGATCTACTAAGTCATGGACCAAAGCTTGTTCTGGGTGGCCCTTTAGCTTGTATAATCCTCCCTCTTTTTCTCCAATAACAACTACATCATCTATAGTCTTTCCCTTTGGCCACATAAGGAGTTGCCCATCTACAAATGCAAATCTTATGCCTTTTGCATATAATGCAGAGATGGAGAGGAGGTTCTTCTTTAGTCCTAGTACAAACAATACATCTTGCATCTTCATAGACTTTCCTGAGTCTAGCTTATAGGAGGATTCACCACTACCTTTTATGGGATATTGGTAGTCATCCCCAAGTTTCACCTTATGGGGTGACCCATGTTCCGATAGTTTTACAAAGGATTCTTTGAAACCTGTAATATGCTTGGAAGCCCCACTATCTATGAGACAGTCATTGCTTCCATGTGTGATAGTTCCCGTGAGACCAGAAATCAAAACATATTCTTCATCATTAGAAGAGTCTTATTCTTTGACTCTCTTTCTTGGAGGTTCATCATCCTTTGCAGTGTGAGCATGATGTCTTATTTTTTAGTTCTTCTTTTTTTGAGGGCCACCATTGTTTTCAGGATCGAATCTGGAGATGTGTCCTTTCTCATCACATGTATAGCATAGGATACTAGATAGATATATTCTCGGGTTATTCTGATGTGAATGCTTACCTCTGTGATGATGATGGTCTCTTATGTTTTCCTTGGTATGTACTATGAGAGCTTGATCTTAATTTCCCATATTTTCTTCTTGAGCTATTATTCGAGCTTCTTCTTTTGGGCATTCCTCCCACAACATATTGAAGGTGATTAGCTTTCTTTTAGCACAAATCCCTCGAATAAAGGAGTCTCATGACCTAGGGAGACCATTCAAGGTGGTCATCACAATTTCTACATTATCTACTTCTTCATCTACTGCTTCAAGTTGTTCTTTGATCTGGGAGACCCTTGTAAAGTATTATTGTTTGGTCTCTACATTCTAGATCTTCACATTCTATAGTTAATTTCTCAAGTTCATCTTCTGGTTTATGTTCTTCTCTTCAAACAGCTTGGTCAAGGCATCAAACATCTCTTTAGGTGTCTTTAGGGAGGACATTTGTGGTATGAGGTGATCCTTAATTGAATCAACAATAATCCTCTTGGCCTTCATCAAGTTCTTCTTGTGTAAGGCCTTAGCCTCATCTCCCTCTGGAACTAGAACCTCTCCACTGATGTAGGAGTCCAATTCATTTTCTTCAAGAACTAGTGAGATCCTATACTTCCATTCTTGGAAGTTATCAGTTCCCTCAAGATTTTCATCAAGATTGGTGTGATGAAACTTCTTAACTAAGAACCTCAAATGAAAATATAAAATATTTATATCTTACCAATTTGAGAAGCTGAAACTGGATCTGGAGTTCATCTTCTGCATTGTTGGTTTTCTGGTTCAGGGGTAGATTAGGGTTTCACTTTCAAGGAGTTATACCCAACCACAACTTCGATATTGGTCTCTAAAATTCGATTTTGATGAGGATATAAATCCTATGTTGGGCTCACTCAAAAATTCCTCTTCTATGAGAAGCCCTAATTTCCCGTAGTAGTGACAGGTCAAAAATTGAAAATGCTTAGAATCTAATTCTGCTTCGACAGAAAGATGTGCCCTTCAATGGAGTGTCAGCCTAGCCTCCTTTATTGATGGATTGTGGAGAGATACCCAAAAATTAAGAATCCCTAGCTTCTGTAGCTGCAGTGTCTTGTTCTCAAGTTAGCTCTGAAACCATGTTATATTTTTATCAATTAGACAATATGATATTAGGATCTTATCTGAGAGAATAACATGCACAACAATCAATCACAAGAGGCAATAGACACAAATATTTATCCTTGGGGAAACCATAAAGGAAAAACCCCTCAACTTCCTCAGAGATAGAATGAGCACCAATGGCAGTAGTGTTACCACCTAAGTTGTACTTAGTGATTTTTATCAAGAGAGCCTCGTGAACCGGACAGGGTTAACTTGTTCGGACTTCAAAAAGACCTTTGGAAGTACTTCTGGGAAGTGATTGTTGTATCATATCACATGTTCATACCCCATGGGGGA
>LPNX010147317.1:115876-153587 GCA_001517045.1 Pseudotsuga menziesii
AGTAGTAAAACCAAAAGATAGAAAGATGATCTCCAACAGTTGTTCTCTATCTCACTTGTGTGAACTCCTCTTCTCTCACCTATGCATTATAGCTGGGTGAGTGTGTGTATCAAATAGAGAGGCTCACTCTCTATTTATACTAGTTTTTGACTTGAAAATTACTTACTAGGTCCAACTTCTCTAGGAGAGTCTAATAACCCTAGTGTTTCACAACTGTGTGTACTTTTCCCCCCGATCAACAAGGAGGGTTAACCTCTATGACTTCACATGACTTGATTACATTAATGATTCTCTCTATAGAAACAACGGGGACTAATGAAATACAATATATAAAATATACAAGTGAATACATTATGAAGTTACAAATACATCAACAAGGCAGCCTTCATTTCAGGCAACACGATGGGAATCTTCTTCTGGAACATGACATTGTATACCACTTCCATAAGGAATATCATGAACTTGGTCTAATGTCCACTCATCTCTTTAGTCAGCACCATTATGGGAAACAACAAATTTTCTTCATTGTGGGCGAGAAACATCTTCATCAAGTAGGACTAGAATCTGAAGGTTTTAATTGTACTGAAATTGACCAATTGGGAATAGATGTTTTCTATGAGAAACTCATCGAATTTGAGGCACGACACTTGTGAGGACCAACCCATCTCATCTGACTCGACCAAGAAGGTGCTCAGGGAAAAAATCAAACTGAGTAGATGTTCTGTGATGTATTTATCAGTGTCCAGACCAAGGAATTGACTTAATAATGTGATGACGCATTGGATTTCTTTGTTGAACAGGTAAAAATTGAGGGGAAACGATTGGCCCAACAGGTTAGCATCAGTTCTGAGACATTTCTTAAATAAATCTTGTTTCCTTTCAGCTAGGTAATCTTTGAGGTGCTACAGTTGGGACTCCTCTGAGTAATTTTGGGATTTTAGGGTAATCTCATCAGGAACAGACAGGGCCTTCCTAAAAGCTAACGGACTGGTCGAGAATAGGGTTGGGGCATCAGTAACATCCATAATGACCCTCTTAGAGATAGATTAATTATCAATGCACTAGGAAACGAATTCATGGCACCTTGGGGTTTGCTCGATTGTGAATAGATAGAAAAAGGGATGGTGAAGGTTATGGATATCGGATCCCTGTTCCCGAAGCAGCCTTAGCTTCTCCTTAGCATTACTAATTGGTCTGTGTAGGGGACATATGTTGAAGACCTCGGCCTACCTATCTTCAAAGGTGTCTTCCACCTTCAAACATGTTGGTTTTTAAACTTCTAGAATTTCATACTGAGCCATTTTTAACATGGAGGATGGGGCAAGTCATACCTAGTAATATTTGACAAGTGGTCATGGGTTGTCGTACACATTGGCTACTCCTACACTACTCAGGATATCTCTTTCAGACTCTTTCTTTCTGATGCTTCTAGAGAATAAAATAATGTCGTGAACTCTCATTCACAATAATCTTTATATTTTCCTGTGTTCTTACCCTCCTCACATATTTGCTTCATGTGGAGAAATATTGATCATATATTTAAACCATTATCCATATGAGCCATGTGAATATATGGCCCTTCCTATTCATCTATCTTCTTGAGGTGAAATCTATTTCGTAGACACTATAGTCCTTAACCCTTTTCTTGACAATTTCCCTTGTCTTTAATTTCCCTCACATATTCAGACAACACAATGGGTCTTTTCCATGGATATCCTTGATGTTGGATTTCATCCATCAAACTATGTGGCCCCTATCATGCTTCGTGATCCTCCTGTTAGTTAGCCTTTTTTCACGTTTCTACCGTGAAAACGAACTGGACCGTCGATCTAACACTTTGACCCATCTCATCATTTTGAATGTGTAGGCCCTACCGCGTTTCGCATTGCCTATCCTCCTTGTCTTTCACACATCTTTCTGCCTCAAAACACATCTCCACCACATATCAGGGCCTTCCCAAAATCATGAACGTTGGGGTAGGTGGGCCCTACCATATTTCGCTATCGTAGCGTATTCTATCCCCTGTGCAGGTTAGTTGCGTGAAATCCTTGATTTTGAGTCAATTGTTGTTTCAACCATTGAGATATTAAGCATATAACAAATATCATGCGCCATCATAGCTTATCAATCCACACTTTATTCCCCTTTGAAATCCCTCATAACCATTGATCCATGCAACCTATCCATCTAGACGGACAAATCCATATACTCTTATCACAGTACCCTATTCCATCGGGAACCAATCCCAAATTCTCTTGTTAGGTTAAAATTGTAATAATTCCTTCATGACAGGTAGCACTCTAAGAGAATTTTGATGGAAAAATACTTTGCATATTTCACACATAAGAAAATTCATGTATTTGCCAAAACTTCTGCTAATTTCATCAGTGAGAACCATCTCTGGAAACTGTAGGTTCTCTTCATTGAAAAATAAGAACATCTTCACTAAATAAGAATGGAACTCATTAAATTTAAGGCACTTAGACTGACTTAACTAACTTGACTCAACTTGACCAGTACTAATTTTGAATAATAGACTCATCAGTGACTTGGTGACATATCTCTCGGAGTCTAGACCTAGAAACTGACTCATAAGGGAAATAACTGATTGAGTTCCATCATTGGACAAACTAGTATTCAGAGGTAAATCTTGGTTCTGCAAGGACACGTCAATCTTGAAATAGGTGTTGAAAAAGGATTGTTTTTGCTCGATAGTAGCTTTTCTGAATAATTGAACCAAACTTTCTTCATTAAAATATTCACATAGTTGGGTCTATGCAGCAAGACATAAAATTTATCTTAGACAAATGATAGACTAATAGGATAAAGGATTTTGGACTTAGACTTCTATATAATTACCCTCTTAGAAGAGGAATAATTAGAGGTGCATCAGTCAATAAACTCAGGAAATCTTAGAGTTTGTTCTATGCAGAAAAACTGAAAATATGACTTAAGAACACCATGGACATCTGTTCCTTGGTCTTGAAAGACTTTTAATATAGTTTTTAACTGGTCTACTTTGACATTATTGTGTCAAAAACCTCACAATATTTATCCTCAAAAACTTCCTCAAACTTCTGGTACTCCAAGGCCTGCGCTTCTACTCCCTCTGCATTGCCCATTTTAAATAGTCTTTGGTGGGAGAAAAATGGGCTACCTGGTCACTTTACAAGTGGAAAAGAATTCATTTGAGTTGTCCTCTTCTGCATAGTGTTGAGTTCTCGATTTCCAATGCACAAAGAGACAAATGGCCCCTATCCACATGCTTTCCTTTTATATTACTCTATTCTACTATTTTCATGCACCGTTTTCAATTGGATCTTTCTCTGTGCATAGATCTGGTGTATTTCATTCTAAACCATTGATCTTGATCACTGTTTAACCCTGTATTTCCAGCCCATCATATTATCCAACTTATCCATCGTGTAACTCTGGGCAGTGGAACTCATCACAACCATAGATTTGTTATTCGTTCACTTTCCACCTTAGATATTTTCCCTATTTTAACATCACTCATGACTGCACCTTACCTGAGGGGATTGGAAATTGGCCATTTATCTTATTCTTTCCAAATTCCCATTGTCGATCAATTTCTATTTTTAACATTCCGCTCAGATATGACCTTACAAATAGTGCACACCTTCCCATAGTGGAGTCATCCTCCATCGTAGATATTGATCGGCATATATCTCAGCCTTTTATTTCCTTTCCAATTTAACCAATTCCGCTAGGGCTCCCTATGATTTTATTTGTGCAATTTAAATCAAAAAAATGATTTTGGACCATAGATCTCATCTTCATCAAATATGCACCCTTGATCCAATGACCCCTTTAACCAATTCCACTGATTTCTGAACTTTCTCTATCCACACACCTCCATTTAGCGGAATGAATACTAGTCATATATCTAGATAGGGATTCAATCTCAACCATTGAAATATGCATCTTGTACCACATTCTGCTAATTTCCAAAGTTATTTTTTCCCGCGCATGTCTACCTGCAAAATGAATGTCCACCGTTGATCATTCTTCCATTTACATATTTGTTGTTGATCTTAGTGGGATGTAACTTTCTCTACTTATTTGGAAAGTTCATCCCTCCATGCATGTTCCATCAGTGGAATCCTTCCCGACCATAGATATTCCTCCCCTCTTTCATCCAACCGTATATCTCCACTGCCTTTTAATTCATTCTTATGGCAACCAAACTTTTTTTTTTCATGCAACTTTATCCAGTGAACTTATACACAACCATCGATCTTCTCAACTACAAATCTACACCTTCAGACTTTGCCATAAAATAACCATAAAGCGCATTTTAAATTCAAGTTTATTTCTAAATTTTAAGCTATGATTTTCTCTCAAATGTATGATTCTTAAGCTTAGAAATAGCCCCCTCTATTATTTTCAATCCCTTTCCACATACCTCCAGGTCATACTATAAAATTTTCAGCTCCTACCTTATTTATCCTTTAGTATTCCCCCCTCTAACTACTAACCAAAAATAGTGCTAAGAGCTAGATCCAAATGGGGATGTTATCCTCCCTACGAGGTAGAAAAGAACTTGCAGACCAGTGCCTGTTATTATTTCCTGTAAAAATTAAAAATATTTTTTATTTTTCTGAATATAAAAATAAAGAAAATTGGAAACCCCTCAAAATATTAGGGCCTTCACTTCGGGCTTCAAATATTTTAGCTCAGCATCTGTACTTATTTTTTCAAAATAAATAAATAAATATATACAACTATGGTACAAAAATTACCTTCCACCCTTAGGACAGATAATGTTTCAGAAATGTTCCATTGATAGGGCCTACTTTCAGCTGAGCCCCATATTGATGCTGCAAAACAAACTAATTACCACCCCTGAAAGATGCAAGAATGTATATTCCCTTCCACATATGGTCAAAATTTCCATGTTTCTCCTCCTTAGGTGCATCCCACTTTAATACCAAATCATCAATTTGAAACTGCTCTTCCTTTACCTTCCTATCAAAATTCTTCTTAATCTTTTCTTGATGCACCTGCACTTTGTCATAAGCCCATTTTCTTATTTCATTCAATTCAATAATTTGATTAATTCTCCTCTGCATGTGATTTGGTTCATCTTCTTTTTCCTGTAATAGCTTCATAACAGGAATACCCAAAGATGTTGGAAAAAAAACCTCAGCTCCATAAACCATCTGAAAAGGTGACATGCCAATTTCCCTTTTAATACTAATTATGTCTTCCCATAGAGCATATTTCAATTTGGTATGCCAGACTCTCTTATTATCCTCCAACAACTTCTTAATTATTTTCACTAGACTCTGTTCTATGGCTCTGCAAGTCCATTTCCTTGAGGATAATATGGAGTGGAGTGATTCAAGCTAATATGGTACTTGTGGCAAAAGTTGCTCATTTTATTTGACTTAAAGGAAGGGACATTATCAGTTACAATCCTCTTTGGACACTCGAACCTTAACAAGACATTGTTTTCTAAGAAATCCATAATGACAAAATCAGCGGCCCTCCTAGTGGGTATGGCTTCAATCCATTCGGTGAAGTAATTAGTTGTTTCCAGAATCCACCTATGCTAAACAGAATATTTTGGGCTTATTTCTCCAATCAAATCTAACCCCCATTGCTGAAAAGGTGCTTCAACTGAAATTGGATTTAGAGGTAATGGCACCAGTTTTCTTTTTCCCTAAAAAAATTGGCATTGATGGCAAGTGGTGATTTCTTTATAGACATCAAAGAACATATAAGGCCAATAGAATCCAGCTCTCAAAATTTTGTTAAAAGTCACCTTCCAAGATTGATGTCCTCCACAAACCCCTTGATAAAGTTCTTTCGTGGTCAGTTGAGCTTCATTTGTTAGATTTTTAACATTAAGCTAGAATAACATTAGGATCTTTAACTGAGAGAACAACAAGCACAGCAATCAAACACAAGAGACAATGAACACAATATTTTCCCTTGGGGAAACCATAAATGGAGAAAACCCCACAACTTCCTCAGAGATAGAATCAGCACCAAAAGTAAATCCCCAAAACAGTAAGATGATTTCTCGACAGCAGTAACCTCTTTCTTCCTTGTCCCAGTGTCTTTCTCTTCCTCGGCTATGCGCTACAACTGAGTGTGAGTGAGTGTGTGATAAATAGAGAGGCTAGCTCTCTATTTATACTAGTTCCCGACTTAACCAAACCTAACTAGGGCCGACTTCACTAGGTGAGTCTAATAACCCTAGTGCCCTGGAACTACGGGGACTTTAACCCTTAGACAATAGGAGGGTTACCCACCTTGACTTGAAATGACTTGTTTACATTATAGAAACTCCCGATAGGAACATCGGGGCATGACATGACTCAAGTACATTACAATACATCCTAGAATAAACATCAGGTTACAATACATAAGAAATACAAGTGAATGCATTCCGAAGTTACAATTACATCAACACTCCCTCTTAACTAGGAAGGTATTCTCTCGACACAATTTAACAGCACAACTCTTCTTCTCTGTATCATATGGATCATCATCAAGCTCTTGTCATCTTCATCTTCAAGTCACCTTCATCTTCAAGTCCTCTTCATCTTCAAGCCATCTTTCATCATCGGATTTGGATCATCACTCGATTTGGATCATCATCATTGGATCTGGATCATCATCACTGGATCTGGATCATCATCACTAGATATGGATCATCACTGGAAATCATCACTGGATCTCAATCATCACTGTTGGATCATCATCATTGAAATCATCATGGGTGCTATCTCATGATTCTTCTCATCACAGGAAGTTCTACAGAGCCATCCCTTTTTCATGCTGGGTGTAGGCCTAGCCTCCATGTAGGTCTTTCTTAGTGCTTATATCTGATCCTAAGTCAGAATGTCCCATCCAGCACTTACATCTGACCTTGACTCGTCAGAAAGGCACACCCAGCACTCACATCTAACCATGAGAGGAACTTAATCCCCTCACCATGTCAGAATGGCCCAGCCCTTACATCTGACCATGGTAGCAACCTCATCTTCTCCCATGTCAGAATGGCCCCAACCCTTACATCTGACCTACTCATCAAAATGCCCCAGCACTTATATCTGACCTACTTGTCAGAAATTCCCAGCACTTATATCTGACCTACTTGTTAGAATGTCCCATCACTTATATCTGACCTACTTGTTAGAATGGCCCAGCACTTATATCTGACCTACTCATTAGAATGGCCCTGCACTCACATATGATCATGTGAGAACACATCCCACAGTCATATTAGAATGCCCCCTAGTCCCAGGCTGAGCTACCTAGTAACTAACCAGGTTCCTCCATTCTCCTAGAGAATTGCATCAGCCCTTATATCTGATCAAGTGGGAACCAATCCCTCAATCACATCAGAATGGCCATGCACTCACATCTAATCATGTAATACTACATCTTATAGTCATTTCAAAAAGGCCCTCAGTCCTAGACCAAGTATTCCTGGTAACTGACTAGGCAACTCAATTCCAGGAATGGCAACAGCCCTTATATCTAATCATGTAGGAACCAATCCTATAGTCATATCAGAATGGCTCAGCACTCATATCTGACATGGAAGGAACCAATCCTCTCACCATGACAAAATGGCTCATCCCTTACATCTTACCATGGAAGGAACTAATCCTCTCACCATGTCAGAATGGCTCTGGGTCTCATCATTTCCCTTTGGAGGAAACCTCGATCTGGAGAACACCAAGCTTCTCCCTAAAGTACTCAATCTTCACCCTATCCAATGGATTCGTCAACACATCAGCTATTTGTTCCTCCATTGCAACATACTGGGGCTTCATTTCTCCCCTTTGCACCATATCCCTGATATAGTGATACTTGATCTCGATATGCTTAGACTTGTCATGGAACACTGGTTTCTCCGACAACTTCACACAACTCTGGTTGTCGCAATATATACAAGTAGCATCCAACCAGAGATCAAATAAATCAGACAGTAGCTTCCTTAGACATACTACCTCAAAACTAGTTGGACAAGCTGCGACATACTCTACTTCAGTTGTACTCAATGCCACACAGGATTACTTCCTGGTAAACCAAGATATCACACCTTATCCCATACTGAAACAACACCCTGAAGTGCTCTTCCTATCGATGGAAATACCTGCCCAATCTGAATCAACATACCCCTCTAGGTTAATCTTCTGACTTGCCTCATACTTGAGCCCATAATCAATTGTACCCCTTAGGTACCTTAGAATATGCTTTGCAGCAATCAAGTGAACATGTCTCGGATCTGTTAGGAACTGGCTCAAGGTTTTCACAGCAAAGCAAATATCTGGTCTCTTGTTTGTCAGGTACATCAAGGACCCAATCATCTGATGATACATCGTAGCATCAACTGATTCTAATGAAGCATCACTCAATAGCTTCAGGTTCGATGCCATAGGTGTGGTCATGGCCTTGCATTCCATCATCTTGAACCTCTTCAGGATCTCTACCATATATTTCCATTGTCCCAGGGAAATTCCATCTGCATACTGCCACAGCTCCATGCCTAGAAAATAGTGCATCATTCCCAAGTCCTTCATTTCAAACTTGGCAGAAATATTTCTCTTTGTATCAGTAATCAAACCATCCATACCTATTACAAATAGATCATCTACATACAGTAGGAGCATCACTGGGTTGCCATCTTCAACCTTGTAGTAATGGTTGGAGTCTGCTTTACTTTTGGTAAAGCCTAGACTAGATAGAAAGTTGTCAATTCTTCCGTACCATGTCTTGGGTGCCTGTTTCAAACCTTATAGGGATTTCTTCAATCTACATACATGAGACTCCCTGTCATGTGTCTCAAAACCGAGTGGTTGTTCCACATACACTTCCTATTCTACTACACCATTCAAGAAAGCAGTCTTGACATCCATCTGGTGTATCTTCCATTTCATCACCACAGCCAGAGCAAGTACTGATTTGATAGAAGTGTATCTAGCTATAGGTGCAAAAGTTTCTTCATAATCTATTCCTTCTTTCTGGGAGAAACCATGAGCAACAAATCTTGCTTTATATTTTTGTATGCTACCGTCTGCAGTATGATTGATCTTGTAGATCCATATGGAAGTTACAACTGACTTGCCTTCTAGTCTTAGGACAACATCCCAAACATCATTTTTCATGATCGATTGGTACTCTTCGATCATAGCATCCTTCCATTATTTTCGTTCTATTGCTTCTTCATAGTTGGAAGGTTCTTCATCGATGAAATCACATAATAATGCTAAATATCCGGAGCAGGATCGGGTCCTCTTTATTTCTCTATGATTTTCTTATGGAGCCCCATATATTTCCACACCTTGGATAGCTTCTTGTACCCAAGCAGGTTTCCTCTTGTGAGGATTCTTCTCCTGAGGTGGATCTATAGGTTTTTGTGGTTCTTCAAATTCTCAATCTTCTTCTTGAGTTTATTCATTCATGGTTGTATCATGAATTTTGGGTGCTTCTGCTTCTTCAGGTTCTTCAGTAGGTTTCTTTCTGGATTTGTTGTAAGTTGTGTCTTCATCAAATGTCACATCCCTGCTGATGTCTATCTTCTTGAATCCTAGGAAGTATATTCTGTAATCCTTCAAACTTTCAGAGTATCCCACAAATTTACCCTTCTTTCCTAAAGGATCTATTTTTGTTCTTTTCTCTTTTGGAATGTGTATGTACACAGGACAGCTGAATATTCTGAGATGGCTGACCTCTGGTTTCTTTCTAGAGAAGACTTCTTTAGGAGTCTTGTTCTCGAGTACTCTGTGTGGAGTATGGTTTTGTACATACACTGCTATTCTAGCAGCTTCTACCCATAAATGCATAGGAAGATCTTAATCATGAAGCATTGCTCTTGCAATTTCCATGATAGTTCTATTCTTCCTTTCTACAATCCCATTCTATTGTGGATTGTATGGAGTGGACAACTCCCTCTTAATCCATGAGTCTTTGCATAACTCTTTAAATTCATTTGATGTGAATTCTTCATTGTTATCTGATCGAAAGGTCTTGATCTTCTTTTTTGTGTGGTTCTCGATCAAGGCTTTGAATTCCTTGAACTTGCTGAATACTTCATCTTTGTTCTTCATGAAGTAAATCCATGTCTTCCTAGAAAAGTCATCAATGAAAGAAACATAGTATACATACCCGCTTAATGAACTTGATGAAATTTTTCGACAAACATCGAAGTGGATGATTTCCAAGATTCCTTTTTCTTTTCTTTCACTACTTGGAAATGTCTTCTTCGTGTTCTTTCCTTTCGCACATCCTTTGCCGACCCCATCATGATTTGCTTGAATTTCTGAAAGACCTTCAACAACTTTGCTTCCAAGTGGTAGTTCTCTGTAATGCACATGTGCAATCCTTCTGTGCAAAAGCTCATTTGTCTCTACTATGTCATGGACCAAGGCTTGTTCTAGATGGCCCTTCAATTTATACAATCCTCCTTCTTGTTCTCCAATCACTACTGCATCATCAATAGTATTTCCTCATGGCCACATGATGACTTGACCATCTATAAATGAAATCCTTATTTCTTTTGCATCTAATGCGGATATGGAGAGAAGGTTCTTCTTTAGTCCTGGTACAAACAATACTTCCTTCATTGTCATAGACTATCCAGAGTCTAGCTTATAGGAGGATTCCCCACTACCTTTTATTGGATATTGGTAGTCATCTCCGAGCTTCACCTTGTGAGGTGATTCATGTTCTGATAGTCTCACAAAGGATTCCTTGAAACCTGTCATATGCTTGGAAGCCCCACTGTCTATAAGCCAATCATTGCTTCCATGTGTGATATTTCCTGTGAGAGCGGAAATCAAAACATATTCTTCATCACTTGAAGAATCTTCACTTTCATATTTGGTCTTCTTTGTGGAAGGTTCATCATCTTCTGCAGCATCAGCATGATGTCTTCTCTTGTTGTCTTTCTTCTTGTGAAGGTTTCTTTTTCTTTTAGGACAATCTCTTGCAAAGTGACCTATTTCATCACAAGTATAACATCTGAGTTGAGATTTATTGTGGGAAGAGTGCTTACCTTTAGAATGATGATGATGATGGTCCCTTCTGGGTTTCTTGGATTGAACTATGAGAGCTTGATCTGCACTTCCCATCTTCTCTTCTTGAGTTGTTATCCGAGCTTCTTCTTGTGAACATTCTTCCCAAAGTCTGTTGAACTTGAATAACTTCTTTCTAGCACATATCCCTTGAATGAAAGAGTCCCATGTCCTAGGGAGACCATTCAAGGTGGTCATTACAATCTTTGCATTTTCCACTTCTTCATCTACTGCTTCTAGTTGTTCCTTGATCTGAGAAACTCTAGTGAAGTAAGACAGGATGGTCTCTACAATCTAAATATTCACATTCTTCAGTTGGTTTCTCAGAGTCATCTTTCATTTTATGTTCTTCCCTTCAAACAATTTGGTTAGGGCATCAAACATAGCTTTAGGTGTCTTTAGGGAGGACACTTGTGGTATGAGGTGATCCTTGATTGAATCAGCAATAATCCTCTTTTCCATAACCAAATTCTTCTTATGTAAGGCCTTAGCCTCATCTCCTTCTGGAACTAGAACCTCCTCATTCATATAGGAGTCCAACTCATTTTCTTCCAGGACCAGGGAGATCCTATACATCCAGGCTCAGAAGTTATCATCTCCCTCAAGATTTTCATCAAGCTTGGTATGATGAGACATCTTAACTGAGAACCTCAAATGGAAATACAAAAGATTTAGATCTTACCAGGTCAAGATGTCGGATCTGGATTTGGAGCTGAAATCCTGCAGTGCTGGTTCAGGAGCAGATTAGGGTTTTGATTTTCCAGAGTTTTGTCCAACCAAATGCTTTGATTTTGATCCCTAACTTTGATTTTCAAGACGAGATCAATCCAGGCCTAGGCTCACTGAAAAATTCCACTTCTGTGGAAAGCCCTAATTTCTGGCAGCAGTGTCGGGTCAAAAACTAAAAAACATCAGAATTGGATTCTGCTTTGACAAAAAGATGCACCCTATGGAGGAGAGTTATTCCAACCTTCTTTTGCTGAAAATATATGGAGAGAGATCCACAAAGTAGAAATCCCTAGTTCCCACAGCTGCACAGTGTCTTCTTCTCAGGTTAGCTCTAATACCATGTTATATTTTTAACATTAAGCTAGCATAACATTAGGATCTTTAACTGAGAGAACAACAAGCACAACAATCAAACACAAGAGACAATGAACACATTGTTTTTCCTCGGGGAAACCATAAATGGATAAAACCCCACAACTTCCTCAGAGATAGAATCGGCACAAAAAGTAAAGCCCCAAAACAGTAAGATGATTTCCCGACAACAGTAACCTCTTTCTTCCTTGTCCCAGTGTCTTTCTCTTCCTCGGCTATGCACTACAACTGAGTGTGAGTGAGTGAGTGATAAATAGAGAGGCTAGCTCTCTATTTATACTAATTCCTAACTTGACTAAACCTAACTAGGGCTGACTTCGCTAGGTGAGTCTAATAACCCTAGTGCCCCGGAACTACGGGGACTTTAACCATTAGATAATAGGAGGGTTACCCACCTTGACTTGACATGACTTGTTTACATTATGGAAACTCCCGAGCGGAACATCGAGGCATGACATGACTCAAGTACATTACAATACATCCTAAAATAAACATCGGGTTACAATACATAAGAAATACAAGTGAATACATTCTGTAGTTACAATTACATCAACATCATTCTCCAACAAGTAATTCAATAAAATTCCCCCCTGGATATTTCCAATACAGATATTGATTCATGACACAAAATTTTGTTTCCTTAAGCTTGACCGATATGGCTCTTGTTTTGCTTAATCTAGGAGGAGCCTGCAAATTTTGCAATACATAGATAATGTCACTGTACCATGGAGACAAAGTAAAACATGGCATCACCTATAAACCTAAATCAACCTGATTAGAAGGATTAGATAAGAAATTTAGTTGTAAATATTCACATTTTGGTCTATAATCAGCTTGGAAATTCCTTGTCCCTTTAACAACTTTGTGGGCCTGATCTCCAAATCATATTATAGTAAAACAAAAATCCATTTATCCCTTTTCCTTCTGGGTCAAGTTGAGTGAGGATGCTTTTCACCACATTACTGGGAACATATGCTACAATGTAAGAATGAAAAATATATACCCTGAAAAATTTCAAAGATTTTACCAAAGCATAAGATTTTTTTTCCATAATGTCATACTTCAATTCTCCATTTCTTAGCACCTTGCTAAAGAAAACAATGGGTTTTTCTACATTTTGACTATTCTTCTGCAGTAAAAATCCAACAATTGTATGTTGAGATGCAAATGAAAACACCAAAAATATTTTGAAAATTCAGGACTCACCGAAACCAGGGCTTCAGTGATGGCTTTCTTAATGGATTTAAAATATTTTCTAGCATCCATAGTCCACTTAATATCGTTATCCTTCTTTAGCATATTTGTGACATTTCTCAAAATTTCATCAAGACAGGGAATGAACCTTCTCAAAAAATTCACCTGTCCAATGAAATACTGCACGTCC
The DNA here is from genome assembly GCA_001517045.1 of Pseudotsuga menziesii. Taxonomy (NCBI): domain Eukaryota; kingdom Viridiplantae; phylum Streptophyta; class Pinopsida; order Pinales; family Pinaceae; genus Pseudotsuga; species Pseudotsuga menziesii. Next base: position 129,419 of record LPNX010147317.1, read on the forward strand.
TTTTTACCCCTAGGCTCTTCAATTTTTAGAATGGAATTCACTCTATCTGGGTCAATTCCGATTCCATCTTTAGAAATTATATGACCCAATAGATTTCATTCTTTCATAGCAAAATTTAATTTCCTGGGATTAAGGGAAATGCCATACCTTCTGCATTTCAAAAACACTTTCTCCAAATTATTTACATGGTTCCTATCAGATTTGTAAAATATTGTTATGTCGTCCATATAAATCACTACAAACTTATCCTTTTCTTCAGCAAAAGCAATGTCTATGGCTCTTTGAAAAGTGGCTCTTGCGTTCATTAACCCAAATGGCATCTTGGCAACCATGAAAGTACCCCAAGGTGTAGTAAAAGTATTTTTTTCTTGGTCTTCTTGAAGGGATTTTATGTGGTTATATCTAGAGAAACCATCCGTGGTGTAAATTCTCTCTGCTCCTACCACTTTCTGTAAAATATGGTCCATCTTAGGCAAAGGATAATTATATTTTAGTGATACTTTATTCAAATTACTGAAATCAACACAGATTCTGATCTCACCATTCTTCTTTCTGACTGGTACCAAATTATCTACCCACTTAGAGAACCCGAGAGTAACAATAATCTTTGCATTAAACGGTTTCTTGAATTCCTTTTCTATCAGAGGAAACAACATAGGATTAATTCTTCTCAACTTCTGTCTAAAGGGTTTTTCTCCAGGTCTGATAGGAATAGTGTCTTGTATAATGGAAGATTTATATTCCTTCAAATATTCATAGCTCCATGCAAACACATCAGTATAATTTTTCATCAAATGAATGCATTTTTCCTTCTCAGATACATGATTTTTAGATGGCTTTACAATTCTAGGTGCATCTTCGGTTCTATGTTTTGGTCTTCAATGTAGTTTCCATCAGAATGAAATTTTGGATCTTTGGCATGATCAATTTGATAAAACAACTTCTCAAAAGAAATTAGACCCTTTGGGATATAATTTCTTTTCAGTTGTATTATGTCTTTTCCTCCAATTACATTTTTTCAGTGTTTCGTGTTCAACATCTTTTTCATCAAACTGTACATTTTTTTGGAAGTCTTCTATATTTTGAGTTTCTGTATCTATTTGGGTATCTACAAACTCGTCTAACATTTCCAAAAATATTTTTATTTGAAAATCATCCTCAAATACTTTCCAGCACTTGGAATTGTCAGGAATGGAAGGTCTATTTACAACTTTTATTTGATATTACTTTTTTGAATATATGGGAACCTTGAAATTCCCAGTAGTGGTGGACAATGAATCAGCTACTTGATTCTCTATTCTAGGAATGACTCTGACTTTATACTCTGTGAAAAAATTACCCAACATATCCTAGACCCCATTTCTGTATGCTCTCATCCTAGGATGTTTAGTCTGATAGTTGTCATTCACTTGGTTAATCACTAACTCAGAATCTCCAAACACATTTATTCTTTTAGCTCCCAAATATTTTAAAGCATTTAAACCTAACATCAAAGCCTAATACTTTTCAAAATTATTTGTACTTTCAAAATTTAACTTATAAGAGTACAATTTAAATTCCCTATTAGGAGAAATTATCCACACACTAGCACCAACCCCCGTTTTGTTGATAGACCCATCAAAAAACATTATCCATAGTCCCTCTTCATTCTGTTTCTTTTCGAATGCCTCCTTTCTTTTGGAAAAATCTTTATCTTCTTTTAAATCCACCACTATGGGTATTCCAGGATCAGCATCTGAGTCAAGAAAGAAAATGGAAGACCCCAAATCAATATCCACGACATATATTGGGTGATTATTAGGTTTATCTTGGATACTGATGATATATGCTAGTCTCCTTTCTCTATATAGTCTTCCATGACCTCCAAACAAAGGAATAGTTGTGTATGACATATCCATTTGTAATGTTCCATTTACTTTAGAATCCAATGACCTTGACAGTAGCATACAAAACTTGAAAGGAATGTCTGCCACTACCACATCCATAACAATCATTTTATCTAGAATTTGAGAAAGAGTCGCCGCCATATCTTTAATCAATCTTAGACACCTTACATTTCTGGAATCAAAAGAATACAATTCTTTATAAGGCCTAGTAATATCCAATCCCAAACTTTTCACCACTACCTTTGGCATTAAGTCATGAGATGAACTTGAATCAAGCATAACATTGTGCAAAATTATATCATGAACATTCAAACTCACATAAAAGGGATGAACTTCCCTTCATCTGTATCTTCAAGTATGGGATAAGGGCTATAGTAGGAGCATCATCTGTTACTTCTAGGGTTTTTGGTTGACAATCATCTCCATTTTTCAAAATTTTGGTTATCATTTCTCCGTATTCATTATTTCCTAACAACTCAATGAATGGTATGGAAATTTTTATTTTAGACAATTCATTTTGCAGATTGAAAGAGGAGACTCCTCAATCTACATCAATTGGTACTGGTTGTCTGACTTCTTTTGATACTTCTCCTTTATTGCTTGAAATTTTTTGTACATCATTTTCTTTTTGTTTCTCTTTTTTCTTTTCTATTTGTTTTTCTATGTTTTTTTTACTACAGGAAGGATGATTTGTGTTATTCCTTCCCTTATTGATTACTATATCTCTACTTCTCAATTTCAACTTCTTTTGAAAATCGTCAATGGAATTTTGATAACCTATCTGATAATTTTCTGAATCCACCTCAGAAACATTATTGTCATCTTCTTGAGCAAACAAATTATGCTCCTCTTTAGTAAGGTATATTTCAGAATCTAAATCATCAAGGTGGTGAATCTGATTTTCCATTGGATTGATTTCTTCCTCCTCGTCAACATAGGTTTCAGGAAATGGAGGCCTTATCTATTGATCTTCAGGATTTCTGGGATTTTTCGGGTCTCTTTTCCTGATTTGGGGAGGAGGAGGAGGTGGTGGTCTTCTGAAATTTGGGTTTCTTATTTTAGGCTCGGGTTTCCCTCTATTGGGTGTTCTGTTATATAAATCTAACATGTCCATTAACCTTTCCATATGTTTCATCATCATTTAAAATTTTGCATCATTTGAAGAAGAAGAGGTAGAAGTAGAGGGTTGTTTTCTTCTCTGATTTTTCTTCTATCTACTTCTAATCTTTGTTTCATCTTTCCAGAAGCCATCAGATTGTCATCGACCTCTAAACCATCCTTAAACATTGCAGGAATATTTGTAGATTTTCATCCTCTCAACAACAAGGAAAAATCACTCTCAAAATCATCTACATAATGGAGTTGGGAAGTACCTACTAAGGGTTTAATATCGGCTGGTATAAAATTATATACCCTCATAAATATGCTTGAAAACTTATGAATTGACTCAAAATTCCCCTTTCTCAAATTGTTATATTAAGAAAGAAATTGTAGGGTAATTTNGGATAAAATTATATACCCTCATAAATATGCTTGAAAACTTATGAATTGACTCAAAATTCCCCTTTCTCAAATTGTTATATTAAGAAAGAAATTGTAGGGTAATTTTCTTATCTTCCCACCTATCTAAAAACAAATTTGGAAAGCTTCAAATGTGAGTATGGATCTTGGAGGTAATCTTTGAACCATCTTTTTTCTTCTCCTAACAAACATTGTGCAAAAAGATTCATCTTAGAATCATCATAGTCCACCTCCTCCAAATCAATAAAGTCTTCAAATATGTCCATATGTTGTCTTGATGTGAAGTTCCCTTCCCCATCAAATAAATATATTCTTTGTGAGTATTTATGGGGGGGAATCATATAGCACAAAAGGCAGATCCAAAGGAGCAAACATGGCTTCCATGGGTCTAGGAGGGTTTGGGACAGCATGAGGACTTTGAACAACAGGAGGACTGTGAACAAGGCTTGAAATATGAGGTTGAAAGGTTTGGATAATAGGATTATTTTCTTCAATCTTTACAGTATCTTGAAGATTATGCCAAAGAGATTCAAGAAAGTATGATTGAAGCCTATTAGGATTTATTTCTATTTTTTAAGATATGATTCTGATTTGGACCTTAATAGAGATCTTTCAAAACTTGTTTCCCACTCAAAATCCTGAAAACGATGATATTCTTGAGAAAAAGACCCTTCAATTTGAGAAGTATTTTATTTTTTCTTTACCAACCCTACGTCTAATCAATCTTTTTGGGGTTTTCACACTATATAATATTTCAAAAGAAGTATTACCTCTAGTGTGTGTCCTCTTGGAATCCAGGATGCCTTTTTTTCTAAAAATCTTCTTGAAATCAACTTAGAGTCACTAGAGAAAATGTAAAACTAACCTCAATGCAAGAATCTATGCTTGCCCACAAAAATTATGTCTTCTTTGAAATATGTGTCATTCTCCCAGGGAATATTTAAATGCTCGTTCCCTTGCAATGGCGCCAATATGTTAGTACTTAGAATGTACCCCTAGTTGTAAAAGGATAAACCCTAAGGTAACAACAAAACCAAGATTTAGGAAAGAAAGATGGCTTCTTTCTCTCTAGAGAGGGATATCTCAATATTTGTTTTCACAATGTCAGATATATTTACAAGAAATAAAATTTGATATTGTTGATGGTTGGAACAAGTGCACATTGGGCATGGAGTCAAAAAGGGAAATAATGTTTACAGTGCTTCTGCATGGAAACTTAACAGAGGAAAGGTAGAAATCTCATTACAGTCAAAAGGATTTTTGTCTGGTGATATGGGAGGAATATTAGAAACATTCCATTAATGTGGGAATCTAACAAGGGTGAATCCACCATTAAATTTATATGAAAAATTTTTGTGAATGCTTAAAGTAATAGATTAGAGCATAAAAACATGAATTTTTGAAATATTGTAAACTCATTCAAGCATGAAAGGAAACCACAATGGAAGTTTTAAACTAGAAATACATGCACATAAAGAAGAGATAGTACAAACTACAATAAAGACAACAAATGAATATATGAAAAAAGGCCAACTTCGGCTCTGTAATTTTATTCAAATGATGGATCTCAATTACAATGAAAAATTCTCATGGGTTCCAACACTTGTTCTTTTACAAAAAAAATTTGAAATACAAAATGTTTCTCCCTGAGGTGAATAACTAACTCTGCTAAAAATAGGCATTAACTTCCTTTTTACAATTGTCATCTAGAGCTCTTAACTAATAATTGTTCTAAAAATAAACTAAACTACTAATTAACTAGCCTTCAAAAACTGTCTTTGACATTCTTCAACAAATCTTCATTAGATCCTCATCCACATAGCCTTTATTTTTTATTTCCATACTTCTCAACTATCTTCCACTGGTCGACAGTTGGAAGCTCCAAGCTGGCCATTTCTTTCCCCATCACTCTTAGCTCTATTTGTATGAAATTTAGGTAGTTGTGCACATGTGGATTTGAAGGAATACAACATTCAAAATATTCTTCCAGCTTATCCACTATTGTTTTTCCAGCCAAGGACTACTGCATATTCCTGAATTTTCTGTGATCCAGTCTACACCTTACCAATTGAGTGTGATATTCTGTTTGAGAAAACATTCCACTTTTTTCTTCCTAGAATAAAGGCAGTCCTTTTTTAAATAATGGTGTAAACAATTCAATGAACAACTTAACTTGATGAGTCATGATATCAATTTTTGCATGTACCATATACAAATGCTGGTGTTTTCTCACGATCTTCCTCTCCCATGTGATAATTGAAATCCTATCCTTGATATTTTGTATTTTCAAGTCATCTTCAGCTAAACCATTCAGGAGACTTATGGTGTTGTTTGCAGTATATATTGGATTTTTATTCAACATTTCTTTGACTATTGCAACACTTTGTCTAGAAGCTTGGATAACAATCTCTTTATCCAAAATATAATCTAGATAGGGTTTGAGTTTCGATGCTTTAGCTATGATCATATCTCAAAGGATATGTTTATCTCCTTGCATAAGAAGTTGTCCAGTTACTTTTTTCATCATTTGTCATTTTTCTCAAGGAGGTCTTTGTACTTTCCTTCCCAAGATTTCCTCTCCTCATCCTTCTTTAAAGCAGCATTTTCAAGGTTCTTATTATGATTTTTTAACCCAACAATTTCTAAATCTCTCAGGCTAACCTAAGATATATCCTACACAATAGATTATACACTGGTCTGTGTAGAGGTGGAATAATTTGTACTTCATTCTCTCTTTCCTTTTCATTCACCTCTTTTTCCAATTCTTCCTTCTTTTGCTTCAATGTTTTTATATTCTCTATCAGTGGCACTCTTTCTTTCTCCCATTGTTTCTTCTCTTCATCATACTTCAATAATTTTGTCTCACAATTATTGAATTCATCATTTAAAGTTTCATTTTATTTTTCCAGATCTGTAAGCTCTATAGCTTATATGAGCTGGGTGGTCGAGATATTCAATTTATTCTTTAACACTTGAATGGTGTTATATTTTTCATTAAGAAACTTATGAGTTTCTTCTCCCTTTTCTACTTTACTATTAATAGTCAGTAAATCTCCATGTAGCTTTTTGATCTGTTGTTGATGAGCCTTGTTCTCCAACCTTTCCTGTCTTAGATGATTCTCAACTTTACTTTTAGTTGATTGCAATATAGATACTTTGAGAATGGACTTGAGAAATTCACTATATATCACCTCTCCAGTTTTCTTGTGGATATGGATCATATCAGGTACATAAATATTCTCTAGATTCATTCTCATCTCAACTACCTTGTTCTTGGTTACTACTGCTAGGTTTAGATTCTTTTGATCATGATCCCTAACAGTCACGAAGGACACATCTTTGATAGAAATTTTCCTGACATCATCATACAACTTCAAGGATTCATTTGTAGATATCTCTTTCTCATTCATATATTTTTTAAACAATTCAGCTCTGGTTTTAAACTAAGTAGTGGAATCCTAGGAAGTTTCTAAAAAAACATATTCTTTTATTTCAAAGGCTAGTCCTTTAACTTTCATTTTTTTTATTTCCTTTGGTCTCTGTTACCTTTATCATTTGGGCCTTCCTCCTCAAATTTATGCTTTTTTGAATTTTGAGCACTGCCTTCTTATTTTTGTTTCCATGGCATCAGAGAATGTTCTTTTGTTAGTCATTTCAAAATGACTAACAATGGGAGATATCCTTTCTGTTGCTGGAACAACAGGAAAAGGATCTGGTTGTGTAACATTGGCATATTTTTCTAGAGAAGTGGATCCCTATTGCATATCTTCATCGTTTTGTGTCACCTAAGGATAATATAACCAATTAACACTCTCGACCATGCCTTCAAATTCTTGATCCTCAAATGGTTTGTTTTTGTTAACTTTTCTCCTTATAGAGATGACATGATGAGGATCATAGTTGACAACTCTAACTGTTTGAAACTTCATTTCTTTTAATAAACTCTCCACTATAGGAAAATCATATTTACTCTTTATAATGAAAGGGACAACCACCCATGGAAACTTGATTTCTGAGGACTTTTGAAGTTGATGAAGTGCTCATTTTCAACAATGAGCTTTTTCCTAATAAACTCTAATGCAAAGTTCCTTTGGGTAAGAAAAGAAGGTAAAACAAAGGACTGATGGATAAATCCATATACTTTGATCATAGTACCCTCTTCCATCATGAACCAATCCTGAATTCTCTTCTCAGGTGAAAATTGTAACAATTCCTTCATGATAGGTAGCACTCTAGGAAAATTTTGCTGGAAAAATACTTCGTACACTTCATACATAATAAAATTCATGTATTTACCATTACTTCTTCTAATTTCATCAGTGAGAACCATCTCTAGAATCTGTAGGTTCTCTTCATTGAAAAATAAGAACATATTCACTAAATAATAGCAGAACCTGAAGAACCTTGTGTTGTGGAATTTCACTAGCTGTGAGTGGATTCCCTTAGCTAGGAACTCATGAAATTTAAGGAAATTAGATTGACTTGACTCAACTTGACCAATACTAACTTTGAATAATAGACTCATTAGTGACTCAGTGACATATCTCTTAGTGTCCTAGAAACTGACTCATAAGGGAAATAACTGACTGAGTTTCATCATTGAACAAACTTGTATTCATAGGGAAATATTGGTTTTGCAAGGACACATCAAGCTTGAAATAGGTGTTGAAAAAGGATTGTTTTTTCTCGACAGTAGCTTCTCTAAATAATTGAACCATACTTTATTCATTAAAATCTTCACATATATGGGTGAATGCAACATGAAAAACAAATGTATCTCTGACGACCAATGGACTGAAAGGAAAAAGGATTTTGGACTTAAACACGTCAATAATTATCCTCTCGAAAGAGGAATAATTAGAGGAGCGCCAGTAAATAAACTCAAGAAATCTTAGTGTTTGTTCCATATAGAAAAACTGAAAATATGACTTAAAACACCATGTATATCTATTCCTTGGTCTTTAAGTACTTTTAATTTAGTTTTTAATTGGTCTAATGAACCAATTGATAGTATTGTGTCAAAAACCTCACAAACTTTATCCTCAAAAACTTCCTCAATCTTCTGGTACTCCAAGGCTTGAGCTTCTACTCCCTCTACATTGTCCATTTTAAATAGTCTTTGCTGGGAGAAAAATGGCCTACCTGGACACTTGACAAGTGGAAAGGAATTCATTTGACTTGGCTTCTTCTGCACAGTGTCGAGCTCTCAATTTCCAATGCACAAACAAACAAATGTTCCCTATCTACATGCTTTCCTTTTATATTATTCTATTCGACTATTTTTCATGCACCTTTTTCAATTAGATATTTTTCTATGCATAGATATGGTATATTTCATTCTAATCCATTGATCTTGATCACTGTTTAACCATGTATTTCCATCCCATCATATTATCTAACTTATTCATTCTGTGACTCTGGGTAGTGGAACTCATCACAACCATAGATCTGTTAATCATTCACTTTCCACCGTAGATCTTTTACCTGTTTTAACATCACTCATTCATATAATAACTGGACTACACCTTACCTCAGCGGGTTGGAAATTGACCATTGATATTATTCTTTGCAAATTCCCACCGTCGATCGATTTCTATTTTTAACTTTCCGCTCATATCTAACCTTACAAATAGTGCACACCTTCCCACAGTGGAGCCATCCTCCATCGTAGATCTTGATCGGCATAGATCTCATCCTTTGATTTCCTTTCCACTTTAACCAATTCTGTTGGGGATCCCTATGATTTTATCCATGAAGTTAAATTAATATAATGATTTTGGACCATAAATCTCATCTTCATCAAATATACACCCTTGATCCCATGACCCCTTTAACCAATTCCGTTGAATTCATAACTTTCTTTATCAGCACATCTGCATTCCGCGGAATTAATATTAGTAGTAGATATAGACCGAGCTTCAATATCAACCATTGAAATATGCAGTCTGTACCATATTCCACTGATTTCCAAAGTTCTATTCCCTATGCATTTTTACCCAGTGGAATGAATGTCAATCGTTGATCACCCTTCCATTTACATCTCTGTCGTTGACCTTTGTGGGATGTAACTTTTTCTCTGATTTGGAAAGTTCATCACTCTATGCATGTTCCATTAGCAGAATCCTTCCTGACCATAGATCTTCCTCCCCTTTTTCATCCTTTCATAGATCTCCGTTTCCTTTTAATTCATTCCGCTGGACACCAAAATTGTTTTTGTTGTGCAACTTTATCCAGTGGACTTATACACAAACATAGATCTTCTCAACTACAGATCTACACCTTCATACTTTGCCATAAGATAACCAAAAATAAGATTTTCAATTCAAATTTATTTCTAAAGTTTAAGTTATGATTTTCTTTCAAATGTATGATTCTTAAGCTTAGAAATAACTCCCCTTTATTATTTTCGAGCCCTTTCCATATACCTCCAAGTCATACTATGAAATTTTCAGCTCCTACCTTATCTCTCCTTTAGTCTATGCCCCTCCAACTACTAACCAGAAATAATGCTCACAGAGACACAATTCCATACCTTAGATCCCGATATTAGTAAATCTAGATGGATATGCCACACCTCTTTTTCTATTCTAAATATATATATCCATCTTCTATAGAGGGATTAATGTTGCATAATCTCAAACTTATAGTAAATTACAATAGTTCAATAAAACAAGAATTGAAATAGTGGCACACACTTCCACAAAATCTATAGTTTATAACAATTATGTTTCAATGCAATATCAAATAAAAAATGCAAAGTAATAGTTTGGAAAATAACATGTAAGTCCTACAAAGAACTTAATAAACATTCACAGTGCATTTGCTACATTCTTGTTATCCCAGTCTCATAAAAAAATAGACTTTCCATATGACCAACTTTAAGTAGCTTAAATGAAGAACTACAAAGAAGTGAAATCAATTGGCAGAGGGAATATGAATTGTGCAACTTCTGGTTTTATGACCTCCAGCATTTCTATTTCATATATGTTCATAATATATGCAAACGTTTAGATAACATATTCTCCAGATTGTTAAACTATGGTTCGACTAGTTTACAAGTTTTCTTGCTAGGTTTTATTCAATGTCATCTGCATTAATTAAATACAATGATCAGCAAACATAAGTGTGCATATTACTACAATCATTATTTGTAGTGTCAATTTAGAAAGGTTATTGTTTTGTAATTTTCCAATATCGTAAGATAATGAGTGTTCTCCGTATTTGTAAGCAACAAGAAATTATGTTTTAAAAATGAAACATTAAAATGTTTAGCTCTTGCTTTGAAATAAATGCTAGCAGAACAACAATCATTGAGTTTTTAGGATGTGTTATCTCTAAGGTTGTTTCACCTGTTTATTTTTTAAATTTTTTATTATGCTTTGTTTTTATTGTTTTTAGTTTTGCTTTGTTTTATATTTTATGATTGATTGCTCACCATTAGGGTTCTTTTGTTACCTAAAATCATCAAAAGCTTCATTCATAAGCCATGAGCCCATATATGTGCAAGAAAGTGTATGTTATTCTTACAGCTGGAAGCGTTTATCCAAACTGGCTGCAAAGTGTGTGGTTTTTGTTTGAGATTTAAAGCCGTCGGTGCACACAGTAGAGTTGGAATTTCTTTAGGGTTTCAAATGTCGAAGGGAAGCAATGGAGAAAGATGGATAGTTGGCTCTCAAATAAGATCGAATCTCGTCCTTTGCCTGGTGTTGAGGGAGGTTATGCCGGATCCCATCGATAACAAGGGTTGTTTGAGACCGTTCATTGTTTCCTTCTCTATGTTGGAAAGCTCATACATTGCATGGAAGATATGGCGTCCATGTGCTGTGAATCAGGTTGTTATGATATTCGAGGTTTATCATTTCACAAAGCTCTTCTCTGGAGATTTGGTGTCCTCTACAAGTTACACTTTCCTGTATTCATTGGCTATACATAATTGCAAATACTTTGTTCTGTAAACACACCAGAAGTCCTCATGGGGTTAAATCAGCTTACCCAGCATTTATAAGGAAATATGAAGTGTTCAATTTATGTGCTATGATCAATTTGCATATAAGGTAGTCTTAGTTTGACGCTGGGAAATCAAAACTTGTTATCTGCTAAGGAGTAAATTTGCCAGCTTCATGGATTAATTCTCTGGTTCACATTTGGGTTTAAGTTAGCTGGTGCTATCATGGAAATATGTAAATGGGCTTGTGATTTTGAGTTGCAATGCAATTTTATTACGAGCGCTGTATTTTCACAGGAAATTTATAATTAGTTGTACATGAGGCCTGGAAATGATGGCAAGTCTATCATGATGCATTGTGCAACAATGAATAAGGACTAAGAACATTAAGAATAAATAATTGCAGACTTTATGGGAAATATAGTCTCCTTACCAAGTGGTTTCAACCTGCTGTTGGTTGCTAGATAAAGGTTAATGGTTGTTGGTTTTCAGCCAATTACCATTGATGCATTACCAGGACTTTCTTTGTTGAAGGTTGCAGCATGGAGTCAGTTGAAATGCCATAGCTTGCATTTTTCTCTCCATTCCATGAACAGCTTTCAGTTTGATCCGAGTTATTGAACTCTGTTATTTTCAGCGACCCTCCATTAGAGCAATGGATTGGTACAAGGTTATGTATCAAATGGGAATGATGAATAAGTGGGAAGGAAGATAGTCCTTTGTGTGATTTTGCTGGATTTGAGAATACTCGCATGAAGCTTTTAAGACATGTGTCTTTTGTTGATTATCTGGGTCATGATATTTTAATGGCTACTATGCTCAATGGTGCGGCTATCATGGATGGGGCACTGCTTTTGATTGCAGGCAATGAGAGTTGTCCTCAAAATCAAACTTCAGAGCATCTTGCAGCTGTGGAAATCATGTGTCTTAAGCATATAATTATTTTACAAAACAAAATTGACCTTATCCAGGAGATTGTTGCGATCAACCAACAACAAGCATGAGGATAGTAATGTATAGGTGGTAGAGCATTTCGAATTTGAAGGAAGCACTTCCAATGATTCCAGATTTCAAGGATTTGAGTTAGCAATTTGATCTCATCATATCCAGACTATTAAGGATTCGGTCAATATCTTCTAGCAGCATTTAAGCATTTAATAATACAGATGGCAGAAAACTTAAAAGCAAAGAATTATTTTTATATTTGATGGCTGGTAAAGTTCAATAGTTTCCATATTTCCAGGCATCGAATCAGCATTTCAGCAACTAACCTTACAGGTGGCAGACCTCATCGAAGAGGCAGAGGACGAAATAGTTTCAGATTTCTTGTAACTAGTTGTAATTAAGTTAGCAATTGTGAGTTGATGTAATGGATATACATTCTAGAATTGTTCAATGTAAAAGGCGAGGGGACTGGGGTTGGCAGTTTTGGGAGAATGCAAGCCCTGTTTGGAGCATTGCCTGTATGACATAGCCATTATGCAACTTCTGTATAGGTTCTATTTTTGAATGAAACATGATGATGATTTGCTTCTGTATATTATGAATTGTTTTTCTGATAATTTTGTTATGCATATGGTCCATTACATCCCATTGCACTAATTCTTATTGGGAAATACAATTATCCTTATATTTTTTAGAGACAGAGGCAGTTTCACTTCTTGTCTTTATGATCATAGTAACCTTGATATGGAACTTTGTGTTGTCTCTTATGTTATATAGTCCCTGTGGATTATCTTGCAGCTCTGATTGACCTACCAACCTGCATTTTCATCAATGCTTTGATTTTCTTACAAATACTTATATTATACCAATGTGTGACATATACCAGCTTAGTTTATTGTGAACTGTGTGATGCTTTTTACCAGTTTAGTCCACTTATAATTGTATGATCTGTACAAACAGCTTTGATTTTATATTAGCCTATTTCATCAATCATTGTTTGATTTCACTTACAGATTTCATGTTATACCAGCCTAGTTCTTTATAGTTTCATTAGCCTTGGTTTCATACTAGCTTATCTTTTCAGTTTGATTTCATTTGATTTGTACATTTTTAAACAAGATTTCCTTAAGCTTGGATCCCATAGTCTAGGTTCAACTTTAGGGATAACATCTTCTGGCACCGTTGCCGGGGACGGACAAAGGAAAGGATATATTCCCCGGGAAAGAATGACAAATATCAAACCCAGCTCTTGATGGTGGACAGGAGCAGGGCATTAGTTAGACTACAGATTTATTCACCGGGCGACTCCATGTTTGAAGAATCCAGAGGTGATTTTACAAGATGTCTAAGCGTTTTGAAACCATGTTGGCACAGAGATTTGCTCTGTTCAATTTCTCAAATGTTCATGGTTTTCCAAATATAGTACCTATCATTGATGAATGGGAAGGTGTTCTTCCATGATTCCAAGAAAAGGAAGAGGACAATCCGGCACATCATGTAATTAAATTTCATCAATACATGGATCAGCTGAATATACATCATGAAGATGTATTGATGAAAATGTTTATGTATTCATTAGATGGTTGTGCAAGACAATGGTATAGAACTCTTCCTCCTTCCAGTATTTCCTCTTTGAAAGATTTTCATGATGCCTTTTATTCATATTGTAAGAGGATATACCCAACTAAGTGTCTTTTTGAGGATTGTTGTAGGGTATATGCATTATATATCCAGGGTTTGGAAGCAGATTTTTCCAGTAGTGAAGATGAAGCCGGCGGTTATGAGATCAAGAAGGAAGAAGATCTATTATCTTCCTCTAATTTTGTTTTACAACAAGAAAATTTTCAAAGTTCAGATATTAAAGTGGATGATAGCATCATAGAACATAAATCTTCATCTTTAGAAATCAATCAGAATGCTCCATTTTATGATGAAGACATTGAAGTTCTAGATTTGGAGCAGCATCAGCCGATTCACTCTGAAGATATCCCAATCTATGATGAGTATTTGAATGAAAAAGAGCAGATCCCTACATCACCTTTTGTTGATTTGAGGGGCAGCCAACGGATGTATGACAACTATGAATCAAATTTTGATGAGGAACAATATTGTGTAGAAATCAACCATCCTAAGTCTATAGAAGACATTGAGCAACCATATTTGCAATTCAATTTGCAAGTAGCTGAAAGTGGCAGCCATTATGAGGAAAAGGATATCCAGATATATTTTGATCTTCAGCTAGAGGTATTTCCTTATAACTTCATTGATCCATTTGTTGAGTATATGGAGTCTTTGAACAGCTCAAGTGTCATATTGTTTCTATCAAATGAAGGTTGGATTTTCCCTTCTTTTGAAATGAATTTTGATATTCCATGGGTTCCTTTATCCATCATCTGCAAATCAGAAGTTTTACCAGTTAGTCAAATATTTGTATGGCTTCATTGGAAGCATGATTTTACCTGATCAAAAGAAAGCAGATAATTAATGGGAGCTGTAATTAAATAAGCTTGATGCTTCAAGTATTTCCTTAAGTTTGTACAGTGTGATCAGATTGTGAGAAGATTATTTCAATTTGCAGAGTAGTTTAAAGATTCAGTCAGTGGTTTGTTAAGTATCAGAGATTTGTGATGAAGACTCCAACCCAATGGAAACAAGGCACTGGTATTTCTTATTTTCAAAAGCAGTGAATGGCAGGACAGGGTGTAGTTATCATATATGGTTTCATTGGAAAGGCACATGTCTACTTGTTCTTGGCAGCTCACAGGGAGCATGCCATCCCCAGACAGAGCCAGATGTTATCTCTAAGGTTGTTTCACCTGTTTATTTTTTAAATTTTTTATTATGCTTTGTTTTTATTGTTTTTAGTTTTGCTTTGTTTTATATTTTATGATTGATTGCTCACCATTAGGGTTCTTTTGTTACCTAAAATCATCAAAAGCTTCATTCATAAGCCATGAGCCCATATATGTGCAAGAAAGTGTATGTTATTCTTACAGCTGGCAGCATTTATCCAAACTGGTAGCAAAGTGTGTGGTTTTTGTTTGAGATTTAAAGTCGTCGGTCCACATAGCAAAGTTGGAATTTCTTTAGGGTTTCAAATGTCGAAGGGAAGCAATGGAGAAAGATGGATAGTTGGCTCTCAAATAAGATCGAATCTCGGCCTTTGCCTGGTGTCGAGGGAGGTTATGCCGGAGCCCATCGATAACAAGGGTTGTTTCAGACCGTTCATTGTTTCCTTCTCTATGTTGGAAAGCTCATACATTGCGTGGAAGATATGGCATCCATGTGCTGTGAATCAGGTTGTTATGATATTCGAGGTTTATCATTTCACAAAGCTCTTCTCTGGAGATTTGGTGTCCTCTGCAAGTTACACTTTCCTGTATTCATTAGCTGTACATAATTGCAAATACTTTGTTCTGCAAACACACCAGAAGTCCTCATGGGGTTAAATCAGCTTACCCAGCATTTATAAGGAAATATGAAGTGTTCAATTTATGTGCTACGATCAATTTGCATATAAAGTAGTCTTAGTTTGACGCTGGGAAATCAAAACTTGTTATCTGCTAAGGAGTAAATTTTCCAGCTTCGTGGATTAATTCTCTGGTTCACATTTGGGTTTAAGTTAGCTGGTGCTATCATGGAAATATGTAAATGGGCTTGTGATTTTGAGTTGCAATGCAATTTTATTACGAGCGCTGTATTTTCACAGGCAATTTACAATTAGTTGTACATGAGGCCTGGAAATGATGGCAAGTCTATCATGATGCATTGTGCAACAATGAATAAGGACTAAGAACATTAAGAATAAATAATTGCAGACTTTATGGGAAATATAGTCTCCTTACCAAGTGGTTTCAACCTGCTGTTGGTTGCTAGATAAAGGTTAATGGCTGTTGGTTTTCAGCCAGTTACCATTGATGCATTACCAGGACTTTCTTTGTTGAAGGTTGCAGCATGGAGTCAGTTGAAATGCCATAGCTTGCATTTTTCTCTCCATTCCATGAACAGCTTTCAGTTTGATCCGAGTTATTGAACTCTGTTATTTTCAGCGACCCTCCATTAGAGCAATGGATTGGTACAAGGTTATGTATCAAATAAGAATGATGAATAAGTGGGAAGGAAGATAGTCCTTTGTGTGATTTTGCTAGATTTGAGAATACTCACATGAAGCTTTTAAGACATGTGTCTTTTGTTGATTATCCGGGTCATGATATTTTAATGGCTACTATGCTCAATGGTGCGGCTATCATGGATGGGGCACTGCTTTTGATTGCAAGCAATGAGATTTGTCCTCAAACTCAAACTTCAGAGCATCTTGCAGCTGTGGAAATCATGCATCTTAAGAATATAATTATTTTACAAAACAAAATTGACCTTATCCAGGAGAGTGTTGTGATCAACCAACAACAAGCCTAAGGATAGCAATGTATAGGTGGCAGAGCATTTCTAATTTGAAGGCAGCACTTCCAATGATTCTAGATTTCAAGGAGTTGAGTTAGAAATTTGATCTCATCATATCCAGACTATTAAGGATTCGGTCAATATCTTCCAGCAGCATTTAAGTATTTAATAATACAGATGGCAGACAACCTAAAAGCAAAGAATTATTTTTATATTTGATGGCTGTTAAAGTTCAATAGTTTCCATATTTCCAGGCATCGAATCAACATTTCAGCAACTAACCTTACAGGTAGCAGACCTCATCGAAGAGGCAAAGGACCAAATAGTTTCAGATTTCTTGTAACTAGTTGTAATTAAGTTAGCAATAGTGAGTTGATGTAATGGATATAAATTCTAGAATTGTTCAATGTAAAAGGCGAGGGGACTGGGGTTGGCAGTTTTGGGAGAATGCAAGCCCTGTTTGGAGCAATGCCTGTATGACATAGACATTATGCAACTTCTGTACAGGTTCTATTTTTGAATGAAACATGATGATGATTTGCTGTTGTATATTATGAATTGTTTTTCTGATAATTTTGTTATGCATATGGTCCATTACATCCCATTGCACTAATTCTTATTGGGAAATACAATTATCCTTATATTTTTTAGAGACAGAGGCAGTTTCACTTCTTGTCTTTATGATCATAGTAACCTTGATATGGAACTTTGTGTTGTCTCTTATGTTATATAGTCCCTGTGGATTATCTTGCAGCTCTGATTGACCTACCAGCCTGCATTTTCATCAATGCTTTGATTTTCTTACAAATACTTATATTATACCAGTGTGTGACATATACTAGCTTAGTTTATTGTAAACTGTGTGATGCTTTTTACCAGTTTAGTCCACTTATAATTGTATGATCTGTACAAACAGCTTTGATTTTATATTAGCCTATTTCATCAATCATTGTTTGATTTCACTTACAGATTTCATGTTATACCAGCCTAGTTCTTTATAGTTTCATTAGCCTTGGTTTCATACTAGCTTATCTTTTCAGTTTGATTTCATTTGATTTGTACATTTTTAAACAAGATTTCCTTAAGCTTGAATCCCGTAGTCTAGGTTCAACTTTAGGGATAACAGGATGGTTCCAACCTCTTATGTTTATTGGCTTGGTTGAAATGTGTTTGGGTACACAGGGTACTCCCAAAAGACTAAAAACCTAGAGAAACCTCTCACACAAATAGATCATAGATCGACGCACCGATTTGTTGACCTAGTTTAAACCTTGGAGAGGGAAACACTCCACGACCCCAAACAAATAGCTACTTGAGGCAATTTATTATGCAAAATAAAGAAAGCTACAAATGAGCTTCTCATAATTGATCAACTAACCAATGACCCTCCGTGCTCTTTAAATATATATCATGGACCAATCGGGTGTTAAGCCACTGATCAAGGGTAGGTATGATCTAAGAAAAAATGAACCGTCAGATTACTCGATGTATAGAACATATCGTGACCATTGGATTATATATTTACAAATGCATAGTAATGCATACTAAAGAAACACAGTTTTCCTAACTGATATATTATAACAATTTGATATTAACTAACTCCTAAGTGTCTAAATATCCTAACATCCCCACTTATGAACAACTTGGGATAGAATTGAAGGATTTACAAAAGTGACAATATTAGGAGAAGGAAGGAGGCATTAGAGCCTATCCCCCCTTAATGACAAATTCCTGATCTCCTAACATAGATCTAAGTTTAGAAAACTTTTCTTATGTAAGAGACTTGGTGAAGATGTCTACAACTTGATCATCTATAGGGAAAAATATCACTTCAAGAATACAATCATGAATAAGATTTCTGATGAAGTGCATATGTAGCTTAATGTGTTTGTTGTGTTGATGTTGAACTAGATCTTTGGCGAGCTTGATGGAACTTTGATTGTCACACCAAAGTGGAGTAAGCTGCTACTGCTCGAATCCAAACTCTGAAAGGATCTAGCGAAGCCATAAAGATTATTGATTGGCATTAATTGCAGCTCGATATTCTTCTTCTACTAAAGAAAGAGAAAGAGATTGTTGTTTCTTACAATCCCAAGTGATAGGTCAATATCCCAGACTAAAAACATAAACTGCAATATACTTTTGATCATCAAGATCAATGACCCAATATGAATTAGTGAAACCAACCAACAAAGGTGTCCCCCATGTACTATAATGAATCTGAAACTGAATTGTACCTTGAATATATCAAAGTATTATTTTTGTTGCTTTCCAGTGACTTTCATGAGGTGTTTGCATATGACAGGCAACATGACCAACATCAAAAGAAAATTCAGGACGGGAATGAGTCAAGTATAAGAGACTACCAACAAGATGATGATACAAGGTGGCATCTACTTCAGGTGAAGTACAACTGGCATAAAGTTTGACTCCATAGTGGAAGGGAGAAGGGATGGTTTAGAATATTCCATGTGAAATCACTAAAGAAGGTCACATGCATACTTAGATTGATAAATAAAGATTCCTTCTTTGGTTTTCAAGACTTGGAGACCAAGAAAATAATGCAAATGTCCTAAGTCTGACATTTCAAAAAATTTCTTAAGACTGGATTTCACATGGGTTAAGAGCTTAGGGTCACTACTAGTAAGAATAAGATCATCAACATATATAACAAGTATGATGAGATGGTTTCATAATTTCTTGGTATAGACATCGGGGTTATAATGGAATCTAGAAAAACCATTTTCAAGAAGAAAGCTATCCATTTTGGCATACCAAACTCTAGGAGCTTTCTCAAGGCCATATAAGGATTTCTTAAGGCGACAGACAAGGATAGAGTTATTCTGAACATATCTAGGAGGTTGTTTCATGTCAATTTCCTCTTGTAAATCACCATGTAAGAATGTAGACTTAACATCCATTTGATGGACTTCCCAGTTATGTAAGGCTGCAAGGGAAAGAATAAGGCGGATGGAGTTCATTTTAGTGATAGGAGCAAAGGTTTCATTGTAGTCAATCCCTTCAACTTGGGAAAAACCTTTGGCAACTACCTTGACTTAATTATTTCAATACTTCATCTGATGCATACTTAGTTCTATAGACCCATTTAAATATGACAATTTTTCTTCCTTTTGGAAGAGGTACAAGATCCCAAGTATCGTTCTCCATTGAAGAACAATATTCTTCATCCATAGCTGCATCCCAATATAGATTCCTTGAAGCTTCTGCAAATGTTTCTGGATCATAATTCTTTGAAACTTGAGACAAAAGAGAAGAGGCTCATTGAAACTAAGAACAGTATCGACATTTATCTCTAGGATCATAGACAAGATCACCAGTTGCTTCACATATTGAATGGACCCATTGAGGAAGAAAGTGTGCTCATGAAACTGGAGGAACATGAGCAGACAGAGGTGGATTTACATCCTCACTATCATCATCAGCAACTAGAGTTGGAAATCTGTCAAGGAAGTTGGAAGTAGAAGAAGGCACAGCCTCTGAATTAGGCTCACAGGCCAGATACGGCACAACCCCCGAGTTAGGCTCACGGTCCAAGAGATTTTCATCAAATTTAACATCTCTTCTAATGATTATATCATGAGAATGTGGTTGAAGAATTATATAACCTTTTACATATTTAGAATATCCAACAATTATGCACTTTTCATGTTTAGGCTACAATGCTTTCCATTTTTCATTCGGAATGTGAGCCCATGCTTCACTCCCAAAGTGACTCACATTTGGTTTAATTTGACTCCATGCTTCTTCCGGTGTGATACCTTATAAAGATTTAGTGGGGGTGAGATTATTATATTTTTATCATTTAAGCAATATGATCTAGGATCTTATCTGAGAGAATAACATGCACAGCAAAAATCACAAGAGACAAGAGACACAAATATTTTCCTCGGGGAAACCATAAAGGAGAAAACCCCGCAACTTCCTCAGAGAAAGAATGAGCACCAATGGAAATAGTAAAACCCAAAGACAGAAAAGATGATCTCCAATATATTTTATGTCTCTCTCACTTGAGAGAGCTTCTCCTCTCTCATTCATGCGCCCCAGTGAGTGAGTGTGTATGTGTGTAATAAATAGAGAGGCTCACTCTCTATTTATGTTCTTTCATTCACTTAATATTTGACTATGTTATGTAGGATCAAGTAATCCTAACTCAATTATGTAGGCTCGAGTAACCACAACTAGGGTACTAATGACCCAACTTACATTAACTCACCAGGGTTGACTTCTCTAGGAGAGTCTAACAACCCTAATGCCCCACAACTACAAGGACTTTAACCCTTGATCAATAAGGAGGGTTACCCTCTATAACTTTACATGACTTATTTACAATACTGATTCTCCCAATAGGAACATTGGGGTATGACATGACTCAATTACATTACTAATACTTCTCAATAGGAACATTGGGGTACAATACATAAGATATATAAGTCAATACATTCCGAAGTTACAAATACATCAACACTCCCTCTTAACTAAGAAGGTATTCTCATGACACAATTCATCAGCACAAATCTTCTCTCTTGATCAAGTCTGGATCATCACTGGATCATCTTTGGATCATCATCACTGGATCATCATCAAATCTAGATCATCACTAGATCATCATCAAAGATGGATCATCATTGGATCATCATCATCATTGCTACTTCCTCCATCTCGCTCAAATGGTGCTATCTCTTCATTCTACTCATCATAGGAAGTTCTACAGAGACAGCCCTTTTTCATGTTGGTTGTAGGCCTAGCCTCCATGTAAGTCTTCATCTTCTTCAGCACTTATATCTGACCTAGTCAGAAAGGCCCTCCCAACGCTTACATCTTACCATGAGAGGAACACATCCACTATAATGTCAGAAAGGCATGCCCAGCACTCACATATGACCATGGGAGGAACACATCCACCACCATGTTAGAAAGGCCCAACACTCACATCCACTGGCATGATAGGACACACCATCTATCATCCAAGGAAATTCTCAGCACTTACATATACTGGCATAGTAGAACAAACCATCTACTATCTAGAGAAAGGTAGAGCACTTATATCTGACCCAGTCAGAAAGGATCAACACTTACATCCTCTAGCATAGAAGGACACACCATCTACTATCCAAGGAAGGGCTTAGAACTTATATCTACTAGCATGGTAGGACACACCATCTACCATCCAGAGAAATCCTCTGCACTTACATCCATCGGCATGATAGGACACACCATCTATCATTCGGGGAAAGGCTCTACACTTACATCCGTCAGCATGATAGGACACACCATCTATCATCTGGGGAAAGGCTCTGCACTTATATCTGATCATGTCGAAGCTGATCCCATAGTCATATCAGAATGGCTCTACAATTACATCTAATCATGTGGGATCCAATCCCACAGTAATATCAGAACACTTACATTTGATCATGTGGGATACAATCCCATAGTCATAGCAGAATGGCTCTACACTTACATTTGATCATGTGGGAGCCAATCCCATAGTCATATCAGAATGGATCTGCACTTATATCTAACCATGGAAGGAACCAATCCTATCACCAAGTCAAAAGGGCTCATAGACTCATCACTTCCCCTTGGAAGGAACCTCAATATGGATAACACCAAGCTTCACCCTGAAGTACTCAAACTTCACTCTGGCCATTTCTAGCATAGAATCACATCAAGGCTGATTACATCCAAGGATAACCTGCGAGCTTCGCCAGGGCCAATCACATTCGAGGACAACCTATAGGACCATTTATGTCTGAACAACCTACAAGATTTGATAATATTTTATGTTCAGACAACCTGTCTCACCAGCTATGCTAGAACTCCCTTTTTCGAGAGATCTCGATTTGGATCACAAACTAGAGCTTCATTTCTCCTCTCTCGGCTGTACTCAGTGCCATGTAGGACTGCTTTCTGCTAAACCAAGAGATCACACTTGATGTCATATTGAAGCAGCACCCCGAAGTGCTCTTTCTATCAATGGAATTGCCTACCCAATATGAATCCACATAACCCTCCAGGTTAATGTTCTGATTCGCCTCATACTGGAGCCCATAATCAGCTGTACCCTTCAAGTACCTCAGAATATGCTTTGCAGCAATCAGGTGAACATGTCTCAATGTGTTCATAGCAAAGCAAATATCTGGTCTTGTATTCGTCAGGTACATCAAGGAACAAATCATCTGACGATACATTGTGGTATCAACCGACTCTGATGAAGCAACACTCAGTAGGCGCTTTAGGTTTGATGCCATAAGTGTGGCCATGGCCTTGCAGTCCATCATCCTGAACCTCTTCAGGATATCTACTGCATACTTCTCTTGTCCCAGGGAGATTCCATACGCATTATGCCACACCTCCATGCCTAGAAAGTAGTGCATCATATCCAAGTCCTTCATCTCGACCTCGGCAGCAAGTCTCCTTCTTGCAACTTTAATGAGTTCCTATTTTCTATCCGGAACAAGTCAGGGACATATAATAGGAGCATCACTGGTGTTCCACCTTCAAACTTGAAGTAAAGGTTGGAATCTGCTTTGATCTCAGTAAAGCCTAGAGTCATCAATAATCTATCCATCCTTTCATACCATGTCGAACCTCAGGATCTTCTGCAGTCACTCCCTCTGAAGTGAAGCATCATTCTCCCTCTATCTTTCATACTCTATGCACTGAAACATTATGTACCAGAGTAACAAGTAGCTTCCTCTGCTACTAATATTATATGTATCCATATAGGGTCACTGCATACCAAGATCCTCTATCTTGAACCTTTTCAAAAGTTCTTCTTGCACCCATATGTGAGCTTGTCATGCTCTATAAGATTTCATCTTCAACCTTGTAGCAAAGGTTAATATCTTCATCACTCTAGGTGATATTCAAGCTCCTTATGTATGTGTTATCTCATGGGTGTCTTCTGAGCTCATACAAGGCGTTATTTAATTTGCACACATGAGTCTTCCTATCATGTGCCTCAACTCCCACTGGTTGCAAATGTCTCTTCGTATTAAATGCCTTCTTTCCCTAAGAAGCCTCGTGCTACGAATCCTTCCTTGTATCCCATGATGTTTCCATCTACTACATGATGGAACTACGAACTTCCCTTCAGGTATCAATACTATACATCATTCTTCTTGAACTGGTACTCTCCTTCCCTTTCTTCTTGGCTACTTCTTCATAGTTGGAAGGCTCTGCATCAATGATGTCGCTCAACAGTGTCACATAACTGCACTATGTCTGAGATTTCTTCTTTCTTTGAAAGTATCGTCATATTATTCTTCATCTTGGATTCTTTCTTGAATTGTCGTCACTTGTTCTTCAGAACAAGTCTCATCCTTATTTTCTTGTAGGTGATTGTATGCGATATTTCCTACAAGTCAAATGCATCAGTTGTATGGTTAGAAACATTTCATAATGCATATTCATAATGGTAAATTCTTATGCATAAAGATATAATCAT
>LPNX010147317.1:153956-247463 GCA_001517045.1 Pseudotsuga menziesii
CATAAAAGAGGTTTCATTCTAGATAAGTATTAATGCAGAGTTGTATAGCACCATGAGCTATTTACCCATCACATGCATATAATTAGTATTATGTCATTAATGAAAACATTCTATCATGCATAATACATCAACTGAATATAAACAAATGCATAACAAAACAATATCATGAAATGACAATTGAATACTTATCTTTAATTGTTTCGTGGGTAGACTCCTTTCAGCTTCATCATATTCTTCATTCATAACAACATTATTTCTTATCCAAATTATTAAGATGGATAAGAGGTTCTTCAAGAATTGAGTTCTTCATATTCCTCATCGCTTGAGGGATCTTCTTTGAATCATGAGAGATATATCTTCAGTTGCTCCCATCTTCGCTTCTCTTATTATGAGTTGAGATTCTTCTTCTGTTCACTCTTCCTAGAGTCTGTTGAAGGTAATCACTTCCTTCTGGTGTACATTCCTCAAATGAATGAATCCCATGTGTTGATGTATATGTAACTTCGGAATGTATTCTTCTATGTATTTTATATTATTGTAACCCGATGTTTATTCCGGGATGTTTCTATTATGTATTTGAGTCATGTGGTCATGCCCCGATGTTCCGATCGGGAGGATTATAATGTAAACAAGTCATATCAAGTCATTGGGTAAGTCCCCACTGTTTAGGGGCACTTGAGTTATTATACACTAATTAAGGTGTAGGCTCGAGTAGTAATTATTAGGTTGAGTGCACTTCAAGTCAACGGAAGAATATAAATAGAGAGTGAGAGTCTCTCTATTTATCACTTGTGGCTTAGCTCTCTTGCTCTCTCAAGTGTGGCGCACTTTTGGAGAAGGAAATTCTTGTGCTTGACAGAAGACAGAAGGCTGCTATTGTGAAGGGAGGTCATCTTACTGTTTTGGGATCACATCTTGTGGTGATACTATCTTAGAGGAAGTTGAGGGGTTTTCTCCATTTATGGTTTCCCCTCCTAAAAATCTTTGTGTCTCTTGTCTCTTGTGATGTGCTTATGTGATTGTTGTGCTTGTTATTCTCTCAGTGAAAAGATCTTGTTATAATGCTAGCTTAAATGTTGAAAAACTAACACCATGGTCCTAGGAGGCCATTCAAGGTGGTTATCACAACTTCTGCATTCTCCACTTCTTCTTCTAGTGCTTCAAGTTGTAAGTTTGATTTGAGAGACCCTTGTAAAGTATGACTGCATGGTCTCTAGATTCTGGATCTTCACATTCTTCAACTGTTTTCTCAAATTCATCTTCTAATTTATGTCCTTACCTTAAAATAGATTGGTCAAGGAATCAAACATCTCTTTCGGTGTATTTAGACACTTGTGGTATAAGGTGATCCTTGATTGAATCAACAATGATTTTCTTGGCCTAGACCAAGTTCTTTTTGTGTAAGGATTTAGCCTCATCTCCCTCTGGAACTAGAACCTCTCTACTTATGTAGATGTCCAATTCATTTCCTTCAAGAACTAGTGACATCCTATACTTCCATGCTTCAAAGTTGTCAACCTCACCAAGCTTGTCATAAAGCTGGTGTGATTAGTTATCTTAAAATGAGAACCTCAACTGTAAATAGCAAAATATTAGATCTTACCAATTTGAGGTGTCCATCTTGGTTCCGGAGCTGGAAGATCTAGGGTTTGTCAGAGAAACCCTAATTTTCAAAACTTGGAATATTTTAGATCTGATTGGATAGAAATATAGACCTCTTCAAGGTGAGTTGTCCAATGTACTCCTTTTCTGAAAACTGTGGAGAAAAGCTCCCAAAACAGGAATCCCTAGTTTACCAATTTCTTCTCCAAAAATTCCTGATACTGTTTCTGCAGTATATATGAAATTAATAGTCTTTGGTGTTTGAAATTTTGGACTGAGGTAACCTCATTTGTCCCCTTTCCAACACCATAGGTTTGATCAGAATTGGTTTCACCAATTGGGACTTATGAGATTTTTCCCAAGATGACTTGTTTCAGGATTGTTCAGCATAACAAAGTTGTATGGACTACCACGTGTCACTGTTTCATATTCGAGGTCTAAAACTTTTACCACAGAAATTACAGTTTGTGCCCTATCTGGAAAATCTTGTGAAATTTCATTTGGATCTTTTATCCATAGATATTTCAATTATCCCTAGGTGTCTTATTTAGGGATGAATCCTGGAAGAGGATGGAACCCTAAATTGGAGGAGTCATATCCCCCAGAATATAGTGAATCTGAGGCTAAAAATTTTACAAAGTGTACATCATGAATTTATATTCAGACTGTAAAATTTTCTGCCCTTGAGACTTCTTCAATCCAGAGCTATAGTGAATGTACCAAAACTTATCAATTTTAGTATTTTAGGGTTTTTCACACCCGAGGTCAAACTAAGGTTTGACTTTCCTAGAGTTTTACCCAACCAAAAATATCGACCTAGGGCTCTAAACTTTGATTTTTATGAGGAGAGAAACCCTATGTCGAGCTCACTCAAAAATTCCTCTTTTATAAAAAGCCCTAATTTCCCGCAGCAAAAACTGAAAATGCTCAGAATCAAATTCTGCTTCGACAGAAAGATGTGCCTTTCAATGCATAGTTATCCTAGCCTCCTTTTGCTGATGGATTATGGAGAGAGACCTAAAAAGTAAGAAGACCTAGCTTCTGCAGCTGCACAATTCCTTCTTCTCAGGTTAGCTCTGATACCATGTTATATTTTTATCATTTAAGCAATATGATCTAGGATCTTATCTGAGAGAATAACATGCACAGCAAAAATCACAAGAGACAAGAGACAGAAATATTTTCCTCGAGGAAACCATAAAGGAAAAAACCCAGCAACTTCGTCAAAGATAGAATTAGCACCAATGGGAGCAATAAAACCCAAAGATAGAAAAGATGATCTCCAACAATTGTTCTCTCTCTCACACTTGAGAGAGCTTCTCCTCTCTCACTCATGCGCCCCAATGAGTGAATGTGTATGTGTGTAATAAATAGAGAGGCTCAGTCTCTCTTTATATTCTTTCATTCACTTAATATTTGACTCTATTATGTAGGATCGAGTAATCCTAACTCAATTATGTAGGCTCAAGTAACCACAACTAGGGTACTAATGACCTGACTTACATTAACTCACCAGGGTTGACTTCTCTAGAAGAGTCTAACAACCCTGGTGCCCCACAACTGTGGGGACTTTAACCCTTGATCAATAAGGAGGTTTACCCTCTATAACTTTACATGACTTGTTTACATTAATGATTCTCTCGATAGGAACATCGGGGTATGACATGACTCAATTACATTACTTATACTTCTCGATAGGAACATCGGGGTACAATATATAAGATATACAAGTGAATACATTCTGAAGTTACAAATACATCAACAATGATTAACTATATAATTTGCACAATTTATGGCTTCATCCCAAAATTGAAGACTTAGTCCCTTAGATTGGATCATACAATTAGCCATTTCTTTAAAGTGTGGTTCTTCCATTCAGCTACACCATTTTGTTGTGGTGTATATGGAACATTATGTTGTTGTTGGATTTCTTGTTTAATGCAGAAAGTAGTGAAATTTGTTAGGATATTTAGACACTTAGGAGTTAGTTAAGATCAACTTGTGTAATATATCCGTCAGGTAAAAGTGTATTTCTTTAGTATGCATTTGTAAATATTCTAATCCGACGGTCACGATATGTTCTAGACATAGAGTGATCTGACGGTTTAACTTCTCTTAGATCATACCTACCATTGATCCATGGCTTAACACCCGATTGGTCTATGATCTCTATTTAAAAAGCATAGAGGGTCCTTGGCTAGTTGATCGATCATGAGAAGCTCATGTAACTTTCTTTCTTTTGCATAATAAATTGCTCCAAGTAGTTATTTGGATAGGGTCATGGATTGTTTCCCTCTCGAGGGTTTTAACCACGTGACAAACATTGGTGTGCTGGTCTCTGATCTATTTGTGTGAAGCAGTTGCTCAAGGTGTTCGATCTTTTGGGAGTACCTTGTGTACCCAAACATGGTTCATATTGGTTCGGCGATCCTGATGATCAAAATTCTACTGCGGGTTATGTTTTCAGTCTGGGATCTGGACCTGTCACTTGGGATTGTAAGAAACAACAAGCTCTTGCTCTTTCTTCAGTAGAAGTAGAATATCTAGCCGCAGTTAATGCTAGTCAGGAAGCTTTATGGCTTCGACAGATCCTTTCATAGTTTTGATTCAAGTAGTAGCAACCTACTCCACTTTGGTGCGACAATCAAAGTGCCATCAAGTTTGCCAAAGATCCAGTTCTACATCAACACAACAAACACATTGAGCTACACATGCACTTCATTAGAAATCTTATTCATGATCATGTTCTTGAAATGCTCTATTGCCCTACAGATGATCAAGTTGCAGACATCTTCACCAAGTCTCTTACAGAAGCGAAGTTTTCTAAACTTCGGTCTATGTTAGGAGTTCAGGAATGTGTCCTTAAGGGGGGATAGGCTCTAATTCCTCCTTCCTTCTCCTAATAGTGTCACTTTTGTAAATCCTTCAATCCTATCCCAAGTTGTTCTTAAGGGGGGATTTTAGGATATTTAGACACTTAGGAGTTAGTTAAGATCAACTTGTGTAATATATCCATTAGGTAAAAGTGTGTTTATTTAGTATGCATTTGTAAATATTCTAATCTGATGGTCACGATATGTTTTATACATAGAGTGATTCGACGGTTCAACTTCTCTTAGATCATACCTACCATTGATCTGTGGCTTAACACCCAATTGGTCTATGATCTCTATTTAAAGAGCATAGAGGGTCCTTGGCTAGTTGATCGATTATGAGAAGCTCATGTAACTTTATTTCTTTTACATAATAAATTGCTCCAAGTAGTTATTTGGCTAGGGCCATGGACTGTTTCCCTCTTGAGGGTTTTAACCTCATGACAAACACTAGTGTGTTGATCTATGATCTATTTGTGTGAAGTGGCTGCTCAAGGTGTTCGGTCTTTTGGGAGTACCCTGTGTACCCGAAGAAAAAAAAAATTAACATATTCTCCTCCATTGCCAGATCTTAAATTAATAATTTGATGACCAAATTATTTTTCAACAAGGGCCTTGTAGGACAAGAACATGTTAAATACTTCGCTCTTAAGTTTTAGGAAATAGACCCAAGTGCTTCTGGAGTAATCATCAATGAAAGTTAAGAAGTATTTGAAACCAAAAAAAAAAGCAGATGGAAGAGGACCACACAAGTCACTATGCACAATCTCCAAGGGAATCGAGGCGTGCCAAGAGGCATGTTTGTCAAAAATTGTCCCGATGATGTCTTTCGAGTACACAACCGGAAAGAACACCATCCCTACAATATAGCATCGGAATACCCATCACCATATTGTCTTTACATAGTTGTTGCAATGAGAAATAATTTAAGTGACCAAATTGCTCATGCCACAGCTTTCTCAAGTTATCACTATGAGCAACAAAAAATGAAGGAAAAGGTGATGACCCAAAGTTGTTAAATTTGTACAACATGGTAATATCATCAACAATTCTGGTAGCTAGGACATGTTGAGGATCTTTAAAATCCTTGATTACAACTTGGTGAGGTGTAAACGTTACAGTTTTACCTTCACCAAAATAAGTGATTTGATACACTAACAATAAATTGCAGGAAATTCTTAAAACACATAGTACATCACTAAAATAACCATTATCTACTAGGACTATTCTAGATCGTACAACACTTAGAGATCTATCATCACCAACAAAAATTGTTTGGTGTTACATTCATGCATAGTATAAAAGATGGCTTGATCCTTAGCCATATGATAAGACCCTCTAGAATCAATGAGCCAGTCATTTGAAGTAGAAGAAGAAGATGCAATATAAGAATAACCAAAAGCAAAAAGTGCATGTCCATGAGAGCTAGATTTTGAATACGAATCAAGGCTAATGTGGTGCTTCTTCATTGTTACTTCCAAGGCTTCCATCTTCTTGAAACACTTAGATTCATCATGATTATATTTCCCACAATAGTTGCAATAACGCTCATCCTTCTTCCATTTTGGATTGAATCCTTTGTAATTTTTTAAAGAAGGAGCTGACAAAAAGGGTTTGGGACCCTTGTTTGGCTTATTATTGAAAAAAAAAATCTTGAGAGGCTTAGACTTGTATTTCTGTTGGGCCAATAAGGCTTTCCCAAATGTATCTACATTGCTAATCATTCCAAGATGTATGAGCTTACCTTTCTCTCTAATCAAGGAATCACAAAAGGATTCAAGACTAGGATCTATATTGCTAGCTGGATTCAAGGATTCTTTCATGGAGTAAAATGTAGATACAAAAACAGAATATGCTAGTCCAAGTTTGGAAAGAATATGATAAATGCATTGCTTGTCTTCCCTCTTAATCTTGTATTCTGAACATGAGTCTAAGAGTTTTGTACTTAGATAAATAATATTGAATGCATGAAAAATCACTTGGATTTAAAGAAATCAACTCATTTTCGAGTTGATGACTTCGAATTTCATTGTGTTTACCAAACACAGCTTCCAACTTTTCTCAAGATTTATCAGGTTCATCAATTCTAGATATGTGGAATCGCAAATCAGTAGAGATTGACATCCCAATAAATCCACAAGCTTCAACACATTTATTTCTCATTTTATTTTCTTATCATCATCAGTGGGTTCTGTTTCTTTCCTTGAACTAATTCTGAAAAGTCCCCTACTTTGTAGAACATCCTCCATACGAGATTTCAATGAGAAATAGTTAGAACTACTAAGTAGAATATCACAAGGGGAAGCCACATTGTAAATTAATGGTTGTAAAAGTAGAAACCAATAGTGTGGATGTGAAGAGCTTGAAAAAATAGGTTGTTTAAAAAAAATGGCACTGAAAACTAACTCTGTATGAGGAAGTTATGCTTGATCAAAGAAAATGTTGAAGATGTCCCCAATAGTGACGTGGCAGATAGAGAATTGACCAACTAAAAAAAGAACCCCCATCTTCCCAAGATGAACCTTTGAAACGCACTTTACAAGAAAGTTGCTTTAAGTGAATCACTTTTGTAAAATAAGTGAATTTCACTTTTACAATGATGTTACTTTAAATAGTGCAGCAAAAAACTAAAATACTTAAGTAACTCGATTTTTTTAATTTAAGTGAGATGCACTTTTATAATAAAGTAGCTTAAAATTAGAAATTGCATGCACTTTTAGAAAGTAACTTAATAAGACTTGAACTCAAGACCTATTAAGGACTCAATCAACTTTGAACCAAGTGAGCCAATATTAAAAGATACGTAAAAGAAGGGAAGGAGGAAGGGTTTTTTCTTTTACTCTTCTGTCTCAATCTCTGTGCTTGCTACTTTTCCTACAAATCACACCACAAACCGAAACAAAACAAAAAATTCCACACTTTGGGTTTAGATCTTATTAGCTTTCCTAGAAATTCTATCTTTTCTATCTGTTTCTGATTCGCCACGATCACACAAGGTGCACGGAAAAGAGCATACACAGTAGAGAAAAACCCTTTCCTTTTCTGTTTCTGATTCGTCGTGATTGCACAAGGTGCACAGAAAAGAGAATATGCAGACAAGGAAGGAAACAATCCGGAACTAAATAAAAAATAGATCTAATAATAAAGCCGATAGCATATGAGAAATTCTTTTTTTTTAATGTCGTTGTAACATTATATCTTCGGATCTGATGAAATAGGCGTATCTGGAGCAAATGCAAACCATTTTCAATCAAACATAAAGTATTTCCCAATTGAAATGGTGCTCTAGATGCAATGGAACACCTCCCATAGCCTAGAAATGCACAAATGTTTTAGAACCTGAAACCCTTTCAAAGCTTCGGCAACATCAGCTTAAGATCTAGATCATTAACGAAAGCGGCTCTTCATAATCGCTCTGATACCATGTCCGGGTACACATGGTACTACCAAAATACTGAACACCTAGAGCAACCACTCACACAAACAGATCAAATATCGACACAACGATGTTTTGACGTGGTTGAAACCCTTAATAGGAAAACACTCCATGCCCCCAGCTAAATAGCTACTTGAGGGAGTCTATTATGCAAAATAAAGAAAGTTACAAATGAGCTTCTCATAATCAATCAACTAGCCAATGACCCTCCATTCTCTTTAAATAGATAGCATGGACCAATCGAGTGTTAAGCCGCAGATCAAGGGTAGGTATGATCTAAGAGAAGACGAACGGTCGGATCACCTTATGTCTAGAACATATCGTGACCGTCAAATTAGATATTTACAAATGCATACTATTTCATACTAAAGAAACACACTTTTCCTAACTAATATATTATAACAAATTGATATTAAATAACTCCTAAATGTATAAATATCCTAACAAAATGCTTGATCCACCTAAAGTTGAGATGAGAAATTCCATACAAACATGGAACAATATTGAATGAATTCACCAATCCACATATCTCCTTGATTTACCTAATATCACCAATATATCTATTTTTTCAGTGGACCATAGTATTGATCTTGAGAAATGATAATTCATGTAGTGTGGGAATCAGTCTAGTTATTGTTCTTGTTAGTCGATCGAGTGCTTTATCGATCCCTAAATATTTCGACATTGATTGCAGAAGAAACTTAAGGATGGAGATATTGTTATACTCATTATTTTTTATCTATTTTTGAACATATGTGTTTCGATCGCTAGCGCATGTGCTCGAACAGTAGACCTGCCAATAACATCCAACTCAATTATATTGATAACCAATGCTAAGAACTTTTACCTAGAGAGAATTTAAGTCTTTCATTTATCCAACGCTATGCAACAATGTACTACTTATTATTTTTGGTATACTATTTATGGGTATGGATATGATTTGTGTGCTACTAGTCGTGATGTTATTGAGTAGGGATATGCATATTTGGCTCGGTCAATACAAGCTATTGGGTATCGATATGTAACATAAGAATATGGATCACAATCTGGAACATATGGATCTGCAACCATAGGATAACCAAAAATGGCTTTGCACCTTATAGGTTTGGTATTTATGTTGAGTCTAATGCTCGTGGCAATGATTTTGATGTTCCATATCGAGATAAAGAAATCTCCTTAAATTTGTAAGCGTGATTCAGTGGGAATCCTTGTAACTAGTCATCAACTCAAGTTCTCGGTGATAATTATTTAATTCTGGATTTTACTGATGCAATTCATGTTTGTAGGGATGACACAATTCCTTATGATCACAGTCTAGATCCATACCTTTGTGATCTAGAACTAACAGTTGATTAGAATTCAATCCAGTAAAACGTAAATATGAAAATAAAGAATAAAACCTAATCTGATAAGTGCTAGGAATTTTGGGGCTTGGTTGGTTCCATACCCGATCCTACACGGATGGGATATGTTTCTCGCTAGTGATGATACAATAATGAACTCGTATCAAGGATAACCTTCTGATGCGAGACTGGCTTCTAACATGCATCTGTGCCTACACATATCAATAGTGAAATAGTTATATGGATATACAGGAAAATGGATACATCGGATATCAAAATATCATTGTCTACTACTATGATAAGCAATTACAATCCCTTTCGAACATCTGCATCATGATCCAATGAAGTCTATCATCTCTTTACATGGATCGATGTGTTGGATCATTAATTAACAAAGAGATCTCATATTCCATAACATACATAACACTATATTTCATGCCAAAATCCATCCTTCATGAATTTAGGACTACCAAACCACTTCATTGAAAGCACAAATTTGCTCCTTTATTCTTCCTACACATATTCCAACTCTAGTAAATCCATGAGCATAAGACTATGGCTTTTTATCTAGTTCGTATATGCTACTAGCTATGATATTGTATGAGTTTTCTTCTTTAACAGATGGAAATGGGAACATATTCAATGCAGAATCCCCATGGATGACTGGCATAATACAAAATGAAATAGTATAAATAACACCAATGAAACAGATAACCAGGACTGCAAGGAAGATGAGGGGAATGTGGAACTTACATACAAATAATCTGCTCAGTGTCACCTAACATTTAAGTTTGAGGACAATAATATCGTGATAGTGGTATGACTTCATCTAGCCTGAGGAAATTCCTCCTCACAGAGTGAGTGCGACTTTATGTCCTAATGGATGTTAGATGTTTGCTAGCCAAGCAATAAGAGATGCATTATCTCATGTATTTAACGTTATCAATATCCATGCTTGGAGAGACCGCCTAGTGCTTAGTGGTTGCCACCTTATAGATAGGATGAAAAAGTTAGTCACTCTAGTGGTGGTAGGATTTCATGAGTCTTTTAAAGTCTCTCTATTGTGTATGATCACCTGGAACATGTATAGATACAGGGATCTTTGATTGCGGTAGAAAAATAATAATACTAATAAGGATAAGAGAACCTATTGAATTTTAGAACAAGGATTATAACAACCAATTGCATACAAACATTTAGAAGGAAATTACTAGGTTAATGGTGGGGATAGTGACAATATGCTTGAAAATCCTATACCAACTTATTCTAGCTACGTCGTAAAACCATCCATGAACTAATAAGAATCAAGTGTAGAAAATTCAATGATATTATCAAATAATTATGTTACAATCACTGCAAGTCATGAACCCATCAAAACTAGGATAAGAAGTAGGCCCTTTACTCCTAATCCATACTCTTCCCTTGTATCTTTCAAAAAAATATTTCAATTCTTCTAATTTAAAGGGCCAAACAACAAACCAAGCATGTCTAGTATTATGTGGGGGGTGTGTGACAATTTTTACATCTGTATGGGGGAATCTATATGCTCTAAATTACACTAAAGAGAAAATAAACAATTGAAAAAAGAAATAAAAACAAAATACCAAATACCTTATTATGAGGCTAAGGGTCGTTCCTGAACATGGATGACATGATGGGCACGGGTGAGCTCTTCCTCCTTGTTTTGGTTGCAGTTTTGTAAAGAATAATAAGCCTTCATGAATATGGATCTTCTAGTTTTCACAACCCTCATTTTTCCTAATTCAATAAATATAATGTAATATTGTAGCCAATCCCATTTCCTTTCGCAACATGAATCTATAAATATATAGTGATGCTTGCCAATTTTTATGAAATTTCAAACTTTGAGACTTTTCTATATTGTTTCTTGAACCTACTACACTTTGGTAGGTTTATATAATCTTACAATATCTACCTTCTTTTAGAATAAGTGAATGAATGCTATTAACGGAATTTGGATTTTTTTTGTAGTTTGGTATTGCTAGTTTTCCCACCAATGATGTCCATTGCAAAATGAAACATTATTTTAATTTAAATTAGAAAAATTACTTCCAAATCTACATAAGTAATAGAGAATTATACCATTATTCCTTTTAACTCGGGTCGTAAATGGTCAACTACAGCTCTTTCCCCTCTTCAATTTTGAAAAACACCTTGAAAACTCTCATATAATTTTGTGCACCCATAATTCTCTATAATGAAACGCTCATCCAAAATCCTCCTCACAATGGTAGGGTTGTAAACACTCATCTACAACTTGCACCCTTGAAAACCCTCATATAGGCCCTTTCATAGTGATATTTTTTAAATAATACTTTGTGAAACCATATTGCATTAGTTGAATCTTCCCTTAGATATACCCATACTCAAAGAAGAAAAACAAACATTAGAGCAAATAGGGCTCCATGAAATGTTTAATACACTACTGGCTGCGTAACTCAGAAACCCTAGATTTATAAGAAACTTGATTTATGATAAAAACATCATTGTAAACACATAAATTAAATTGATCAATGGCCAGAATTGAATTCATATCCTTACCTTTCACCAAGACACCTTGGGAGATATATTTCAGGAGTCTGATTATTTTATTTGCTCAGGATATATATTCAAGAGTCTGTGAATTTTTTTGGTTTTCTAATTCCTCGCATAGATGAAAGTTTCCCAATTTGTTTGCCTCTACTTTATTTCCCTCCATTTTCTTCCCCGGTTTTTGTTTCCCTCCATACGAATTTATGCTTTTTAGTTTATTAATATTATTATAATATATAATATAGTATTTATATATTAAAAACATAATATATTAATATTAT
Organism: Pseudotsuga menziesii; assembly: GCA_001517045.1. NCBI lineage: Eukaryota > Viridiplantae > Streptophyta > Pinopsida > Pinales > Pinaceae > Pseudotsuga > Pseudotsuga menziesii. The sequence continues at coordinate 166,045 of LPNX010147317.1, forward strand.
ATGTAAGGCTAACATGTTATCATATTAATATATTAGCATACTATATTATACCATATTAGTATTTATTATATTATAATAATATTATAGTGTATAAAACATTAATAATTAAAATATTAAAAACTTAAAACATTAAAGTAATATTAAAATTATTAATAACCGCAGATGGGGTGTCACTTGATTAATAGGGACATGTCGTGGCGATCAAAGGGACAGTTCGGGTAGTGCTCCAAGACCCCAATATCATATGTGACAGATGATATCAATCAACCTTGCTACCAACATATTAGCTCCCACAATCTTCGTCTATCAATAACGTAGTTTGTGAGCAAGAACTTGCATGATGGGGATGTGATTGGTTTTATATGTGATATAGATTCTGTAATGGTGTTTGGTGTAGGATGTCTTCATATATATACTCTACGTTTAGCTTGGGCGTGTGAGGATGGAAATTCTTTTAATGGATGAGGGCCTCCAATAACTAAGTTATGTTTTGAGCATTTTGCTCCAAAGTACTCATCCCTCTTTGTCCATTCGGAGCTTGTTGTCATCTATGTGTGAATCGTGTCTCATATGCACCTCAGAGGTCACTCTTGTCATGGATGTGCAGATGGATTATTCCCACACGACCATGCAGGGTAAATTTCAATGGAAATATGATCTCCCAATCCGGTGATGGAAAGCTATCCAATTGTCCTGGTGACTTATTATTTAGTTTTTTTTATGAGACAACTATATTATTCATTTAATTTAGTCATTTTTAGTTATTTTTCTCAAATTTTGTAAATATATGACTAAAAAGACTATTGTGACTAATTGCTTTAGTCACACAATCATTTATTTACCAAATTCTACTAGTGTACCAAAACTTCAACCAAGTTCTGAAAGGGTCAAACAATGATGATTTTGGAAAAATGAAATATGAGCATGATAGGTGTGATAAGATGAACACAATGATACAAAATTCAATATATTATGATGCTTTAGACGAGAAACAACCTATCTCTGAGACACCACACTATCTAAACTATCAAAATAAACCACCAACTCAATGAGGGGGTCTAAAATTAACTAAATTTTAACATTGTAGATGGATTCAAAGACCCCTTTCTAGCGGGTATTTGAATCCACGTGCATGGTTAAAATTTAGTAAATTGTACAAATTCATTGTCAAAGTGACAAAACTAAAAATGACCAAATAAATTATCAATTCGTATTCTTAATTATGGTATTGTTATGTGGTCATTTTTAGTTTAGTTACTTGTTATTTGGTCATATATTTTATCCCGTGACCTAATTGGTCATTATCTTGGTTGTTTATAGTTGTATTACTCAAGTTTGGTCATTTATCCTTTGAAAAAAATGAGGTGACCAAATCATTTGGTCACCTGATCATTTATCTCTCATTTTCTACTAGTGGTAGCTACATCACCTTGTAGTGTGTATTATGCACACCGTCATCATTGGAGCATGATAATCTATAGTGGACATATCACTTGTGTGGCCTACAAGGGATCATGTAGGTTCCCCAATTAGTATTATTGGAATCTCCTACCTAACATATAATTAGAGGAATGAGAGAGTATTCCATTTGTATATGACTTGTGTGTTCATTTTTGCTCGCTATTGTGTAGATATGTGACCCAAACGACAAGCACACTTGTCCTCTTTCTCTCTAGGTATTCACTTGTATTTATTTTTCTTGAGATATATATTAGGAACTAGGGTTTCATGTTCTCTTTGGATTTTTTTAGAGAATATGCAATTATAGGGTTAGGGTTTTACCTTTATAGATTCGAGACTGGTAAGGAGAAAACCCTAGGGTAGAGGATAACATATTTCCTTTAACATATTGTTCGATGGATTCGACTTAAACTTGTTCTTCTTGGTGGAGCTAGGGTTTGATGATTTATCCTAGCTAAGGAATACTCCATGGTTGAATTTGCATCCTTGAGAGGAGGTTATGGTATTTACTTCATCATTGAGATTATATATGAAGTTTTTAGGCATACACATCTTGTACCAATTTTAGATTTGATTTTTAATTGCATGTGTTATTCATATTTTGTTATTTATATATGTTTATGATATCTCTCATTGGAATCCCACGAGGATTAGTGTTAGAATAACCAAAAACCCATTCCCATACTTGGGATAAAAGAATTAATCTTTTTGATTAATTTCCTAGGTCCTACACTAGCTAGTTGGCATCCACTTGCACCATTTGGTAAAAAATTGCCTAAACTGCCTATAGAAGCCCCTTCACATATTCTAGATAAGAATCTAAAAAATCAACAGACTTCCCTGTTTAGTAAGTGTGCATTCCTGCCTTATTCTGAGTTTGACTTCTTTTTAGCAACTTTTAAGGAAAAAGGTGAAAGTCAATCACATGGCAACTACCTTGTTTTTTGCACAACTCGTCCTCCATATTTTTCTCTCTTGAAAGCATGAGTATATTAAATTTCCATCACGTATAAGATGATACATCTCATTCATATAATTTGTGACCTCCTTGACTTATTTGGAAAGTGTTTTATGCACCTAGGGGGATTTTTTACTTTTAGTAAGCCTACTTTTGTGAGGATTCAACTTGCCTCCTTAGGAATTAAAATATATGATGTAATTATATATTTGGATAGCCTATTATTTTGCAATATTGGTTTATCTAAGCTTATTCAATGCAATTTTGTGTTAAGCACCAATTTCAGTCTCCAATTTGAGTGGATCTATGCATGTTTTCAACCAATTTTTGTGAGTTCAATTTATCTAAGTTTGGGATTAATTTACACATGGTATCAGATATTCTTTAGCTCAATTGATATCCTCTATCATTTCTTTTATAGTATCAAAATCACTCTCCCAAGGAGCGCATTCAGTCTGTGAAGGGTGCAGTTGCTGAAGAAATGGATCAATCTCACCATATCATCTTGACTCCATTCAACTACTTCGAATAGAAGGCACAGATGGAGATTTTGATGAGGAGAAAGTGACTCTTTAGAGTGACCATGGAAATTGAGGTTGATCCCATTGTAGCAGCAAAGAATATCAAGTGGAATAACATGAGGGATGAGGCTTATGGTCTCTTGTGCCTCAGCATTTCCAGAGACCTTCTTTTCCATCTAGAAGGATTGACATCACCAAATGAAGTATGTGACAGACTCCAAACATTATTTGTAAATAGATGTGAAATGAGGCGACATTCACTGATGAATGATATTGTCTCACTGATTCCAAGTGATTTTGAGTCCTTACAAGTCTACTTCTCCAAGTTCAAATCTCTTGTTCTTCAGTTAAAGCAGTGTGGTATTGAAAATAAATATGAACAACTAGTCTTGGCCATACTTTCGAAGTTTGGCCCTCAATATTCATTGTTTGCATGAACCTTCCATGGCACAAAGTTGACAATTTAAAACTAGAATACTCCTTCACTTGTAGATTTCATGGAATCCTTGACCCGAGAGAAAGATAAGTTGGTCATGATGGGCACCATAAAACCTTCCAATGATTAAAATTTGGTTGTTGTAGTTTCAAAGATGGATTCCAAAGTCAAGAAGAATTCTAATCCAAAGAAGCCTCCTAATCAAAAGAAAGACAAGTCCAAGACCCATGAGGAGTCTTCAAGATCTAAGAAGAATCCCCATAAGAAGAAAGGTAAAGGTGAAATAAGCAAGTACACATACTATTGTAAGGGCTATCATACAAAGAGATCTTGCATGAAGGAAGAAATTGATATGTTGACTCAAATCCTTGAAAATCACAACATCTATATTCCTAAAGGCACAAAGAAGAAGGAGGGTGCATCAAATTTTCAACACAAGGAGAGATTTCATGCACTGGTAGCAAGAACTCTAAGATCCTCTTCCTTTATCAATGATTCTAGAGATTCAAGACAAATGGTTTCGACAAGGGAGTCCTTCTCCTCTCTTGATGATTCGAATGGACCTAAAATTGTATTGGGAGATGCTTCTGAAACTGAAAGTAAAGGGAAGGGTAGAATAGATCTTGACCATGGTTCCTTCAATAATGTTTTCTATGTCCCATGTCTTGCTGCCAATCTCTTGTCAATTTATCAAATGACCCACATTGGGTCTCCTAAGAAGTTTGTCTTCTCTCCCAATGATGTTAAAATAACTGAAATTTTTGAATGGTAGAGTCATAACAAAAGGTTTTGTTGATCATAGATCTAAAGTGTACAAGTTCTCACACTTAATGCCCTTCTCAAACCCCTTTTCTCTCATGAGTCATGCTAATGAATCTAGAAATCTATGGCATGATAGGTTTGGAAATATAAACGACAAGTACCTATCTAATTTTTTTGACAAATACATGGTCATATGGTTTCCTAAAATCAAGTTTTCTAAAGGAATCTTTCAAGGATGCATCCTACGAAAACACCCAAAGCACAAGTATGAGAGAGACAGTCATGAGCAAACCTATGCACCCCTTGATATTATTCACAATGACATAGCTGGTACTTTTCCTCATATGTCAATTGGTCCATAAAAATATTTCTTAACCTACATTGATGACTTTTCCAAATATTGTTGGGTCTTCTTCCTCAAGTACAAGTTAGAATTGTTTGCATCTTCAAGGGGTTTTAGCGCCTTAGTTGAGAACCAGTCTGGAAGAAAGATCAAGGTCCTCAGATCTGATAATGGTAGTGAATATGTCAAATATAAATTTATACAATATTGTGAATATGCAGGTATCCAGATGAAGCACTCTATTCCTTACACACGTCAACAAAATGGTGTTGCTAAGAGGAAGAATAGATCTCTCAAGTAGATGACCACTTGCATGATGGAGCCTAAATATTTTCCACAAAATTTTTGGGATGAAGTGATAAAATGTGAATAATATATATAAAATAGGGTTCCATAAAAATATCTTGATGTAATCACTCCTTTCAAATATTGGAGTGGACACAAGCCTGATGTGTCTCACTTCAATATTTTTGTCTCTAAAGCTTGGGCTAGAATTCCACCAGAAATTAAGAGGAAAGATTTGGAACCCCAAAGTAAAGAGTTCCTATTTGTTGGGTATTCATAATATTCCAAAAAAATTTATTGCTCCATATCTTTTGTGCAATTTGAAGAAATCACTAGATGTGCTAAAACAAGCTCCCGGAGCTTGCTATGCCAAGATTGACGGCTTTCTGCTATCATAGAACTTTAGTAGATGCAAGTATTATCCAAATTTCTATTTTACTATGATTCATGGTTCAATAATTATTATTGTTTTGTATTTGGATGACCTTTTTATAACATGAATTTTATGAAAGGAATTACCTCCTTGAAGGATGCATTGAACCATGCTTTCTCCATGACTAATTTGGGATTGTTGAGTCAATTCTTGGGGTTTGAGAATTCTAAATAAGCCCTTGGAATAAAATTACATCAGTCCAAGTATGCCTCAAACCTGCTAAACAATTTCAACATGAAGGATTTTCAATCCAAGCAAGAATCCTTTCCTCTCAGGATCTAAGCTTGAAGAAGCGAATTTAACTCCTCTGGTAAACACCATAGTGTATAGGAAGTGAGTTGGTTGTCTGCTCTATTTGAATCACACTCAAACAAATATTTTGTATGCAGTGATTTTGGAATATAAAAACATGGATCAGCCACATGAAATCTATTGGATGTAAACAAAGGGAATCTTGCGCTTTGTGTAAGGAACAAAGACACATGGGATTCACTATGTTGCAAAATATGACCTAGACCTAGTTGGTACTCTGATTGGGAAGGTGATAACATTGATATAAAATCAAATTCTAGATATGTGTTTATACTTATATATGGACCAATAAACTGGTCAATTAAAAATAAAAGTGCCATTGCACTTTATTCTATGGAGGAAGAATATAAAGGAGCTGTGAATGTAGATACTCAATGTTTATGGTTGCAAGGTATACTTGGAGAATTTAGGGTCGAAATTGACACTTCCACAATAATTTATTGTGAAAATAAAAGTACTATTAGAATCTCAACATACCCAATACAAAGACGACAGACCAAACACATAGAGATCCATATGTACTACATCAGAGGGCTTGTGCATGATCAAATCATTGCTCTTCACTATTGTGCATTATTTGAGCAAGTTGCAGACATATTCACGGAGGATTTCTATGGGAAGAGATTCAACAATATCAAATCACTACTTGGGATATATGATCTTATTATGAAATCTTATTGAAGACAATATTTCACAAAACTTTGTTCATGTCCATGTTTAAGGGAGGATTTTCCCCTTGTGGTTTTGCCTATTTCCTTGTTTTATATGGACAAGCAGTGTGTAAAGGGTGACTAATAATTATTTCTAGGCCCTATATATCTGAAATATTTCTGATATTTCATCCAAAACCCCATTCCCATACTTGGGATAACATAATTAATCTTTTTTATTAATTTCCTAGGTCCTACAGTAGCTAGTTGGCATCCACTTGCACCATTTGGTCAAAAATTACCTAAATTTCCTCCAGGAGAACCTTCAAAAGATTCTAGATAAGGTTATGACAACTCAATAGACTACCTAGTTTAGTAAGCATGCATTCTTTCCTTATCATGATTTTGATTGCTTTTTAGCATCTTTTAAGGCAAAATGTGAAAGCTAGTCATATGGCAAATGCCTTGGTTTTTGCACAACTCATACTCCATATTTTTCTCTCCTTAAAGCATGAGTATATTGGGTTTCCATAAATTATAATATGATACATCTCATTTAGTGAATCTGTTACCTCCTTGACTGATTTGGAAAGTGTTTTATGCACCTAGCGGGCGGGGAGGGGGGGGGGTTACTTTTAGTAAGACTACTTTTGTGAGGATTCAACTTGCCTTCTTATGAATTAGAATCTTGGCTATAATTATATATTTTTAAATCCTATTATTTTATAAGGTTTTCTTATGTAAACTTATTCAATGCAATTTTGTGTTATGCACCAATTTCAATCTCCAATTTGAGTGGATCTATGCATGTTTTCTAACAATTTTTGTGAGTTCAATTGATCTAAGCTTGGGACTAATTTCCACAATTAGAGAAATTAGTAATGAGTAATTGAGATGATAAATTCTAAATTGAATGTCACAAGTTCAATTCCCCCATGGGTACTTAGTTACAAAAAAATATATTGTTCATTGGAGATAATTAAAAGGGTAAATCATTAAGTGATTTTACTACTACAATAATAATGTTATTTATGTTGTGAAAGCACATTTTAATATCTGAATATTTACTACTAAGTCACCCCAAAAGGGTTTACCACTTATCTCATAGTTTGGCATATTTTCTCTTTAATTTCTAGGAAGTTTAGGTCTACTTTAAATTGAATTATTATATTTTTTCCATTGTTCTTTTGTACTTTAATTTAAAATAGACCTAGGGAATACAATTATGGGGTTAAATTCGAAGGAAAATTCTTGATAGAATTTGAAATTTCTGAATTGAACTTATAAAGTGTCATTCCATTGAAATTTCCAACACATAACACACCCCTAACCCACTAAACTCTATATCAAAAGCATTAATCTTTAACTACAAACCCTCAATATAGTGTAACCCTTAGCCACTGAACCATTTACCCTTACTCTTACCATTACCCATATTCATCTATCTAACTAACCCATAACTAGTTAATTAGCCGAAATAAAAAACAAATAGCATGAAATAAATTAAAATAAAAAAATAAATATGAAATTTTTCCCTAGGTTGTAATGTCCATTTTTTAATTTTTTACCAAAATTCCCAAGTTTCCAATTTTTTTCAATTTTGGCTCTTGACTAGTTTCAGTGTCTTGGTCTCCAAATCAGCCCAATTGCTCCCAAATATTTATATAAGGTGTATTACTTATATAATAACTTAATTATTAGGTTCAGGGATGTATTATTTCCCTCTAATAATTTCTGAAAGTCAGTACTAAACTCTGAACAAGATAGATGATTTTACTAGCAATTTTGGGTTCAAATCCCCTCGAGGTAAGTGATAGAAATGGCTTCCCAAATCTGTAGAAACACACTTGTATTCTTAAATTGAAGAATGGTATGTGCAGAATACATTATTAGAGACTCATATGAATAACCAATCGAATTTTCATGCCTGTTATCACTTCTTTCAATCAGATGTAAAAAACTAGTTTTGGACCCTTGGGGAAATGAGGAGTAGTTTGCCCCAAATGCTATGAAATTCAAACCAATGGCCACAAATTAGAAGTTACTGAACATGAAACACATAATATAATTTAATTATAGTCCATTCATTCATAAATAATCAATATTTCATACATCCATCAAGATTACAAGAGTTTACAACAAGGTATTGGGGAAATGGCATTGTTTCTTCATTATTGAGAAATAATACATGATATTTATTGGCCTTTAGACCTGAGAGATTTATGAAATTAAATAAAATATAATATACATCATAATACAAAATACTGAAGCAATATAATGTCCCTCAAAGAGGTGAATAGCTCACCAAGTGCGCCTCACTCCATAGAGCTAAAATATGGTGAGAAAACTTGAGATGGAAGGAAGAACAAGATAAAATTGATGTTTCCATGATATTTTGTATATTGAACCTGTAAATTATGACTCCATTGAATCTCCTTTAAATACCTGGGTGGCCTCTCCAAACACCAACCAGGATGGGAATCTTTCACCCTCGAAATTGGCTAAGGCATGAACTAGTCTTCCCCTAGCTCTCTCTCTCTTCTTAATAGAAAATTTCATAAATGATAAAAAGGTTATTCTAATGGATAATCCCTATATTTTATAAAAATTATTTGTCTTATAATGTTCCAAATCCATACATAAACCAAAGCCAAGTCAAATTGGTGTGGCTGCTCATGCTATGCCATGTGGCCTCTCTCTTCACCTTCCCTCTTCTCCCAAATTGGAGTAGGAGCCTCTTGGCCTTCTCCAAATCCCAAATTGGACCCCTAATATGTTCTCTTTGGGCCTAACATGCCATTGTTTTATTATTTTATCCTTCATATCTGACTTGTGTCATAACCGTCATAGAATCTCCATCATTGGTGTCATAGATGTCATAAATGTAAGGGGAATCTAGTCAAGTGTACATGAAACTCCCATTTGGATCTTCCTCTCCCATGTAAGTTAAAATTCATCCCAAATTAGACCTATGAAGTATATATACAAGTATATTAACCTCATAATCCATCCCAAAACATTATTCTTCCCATATATTTGAAATTACAAGAGGAGGATGTCATTTAACATAGGAATTCTAGCTTGAGTGGGCCCCATAGTCTCCATGTGTCTCCATTTTCCATAGCCATTTAATTTTTCACTTGAATTATTTTAATTAACTCCATTAAATAAATATTTATTCCTTATAATTTATAAACACCATTTACTAGCTCCCTTATTAACTCCCCAATGTTTTCACCCAACCTAGGGAACTAGTTGGATTGATGGAATTTTCCGGATATGCAATTATTTAAATGGAGACATTGCAGTCCTCCCCACCCAATATTTCTTGTATTAAAGAAATTTCATATTTGGATGCTGAAAAATATTCTCCTCTTCCCGGGTGGCATCTTCACTTGGTAGATCCTTCCATTGCACCAAGTATTCTTTGATTGTTTTGCTCCTCAATCTTTTCTCCCTTGTCTTCAAAACTTTTTCCAGAATAAGTGTGAGCTGTCCTTCATCATCCAAAGGAGGGAGTGTATCTGAAATGACAATATACTGACCAATAGCTTTCTTGAGACAAGAAACATGAAATACATTATGAATTTTACTCCCTTCCGAAAGTTCCAACTCATATGCTACTTCTCCAATTTTTCGGATTACCTTGTAGGTCCCATAGTATCTTGCCTATATATTTATGCTCCATTTATTTTGAGGGATGTTTGTTTGTATGAATTCAACCTCAAATACACTAAATCATCAACCTGAAAGGTCCTTTCCTCTCTATTTTTATCGGCATATTGTTTTTGCTGATTTTGGGCAACCTGTAAATTGCCTTTTAAAAGCTTTCAAATTTCTTGGCTTTATTCCACCCAATATTTAGCTTTTGGAGCTCTAATATCACCAAATATCATATCAGAAAATGTAATGGAATCATAACCATATAATTCTCTGAAATGAGACATCCCTATTGACATGTGAAAGGTGGTGTTGTAGCAAAACTCACCCAAGTGTAGCCATTTGGTCCAAGTTTTTTGTTGTTCTCCCACATAGTTTCGGAGGTACCCTTCCAACCATTTATTCACCCTCTATGTTTTTCCATTAGTTTTTGGATGGTATCTTGTACTTTGATTCAATTGAGTTCCCACCAATATGAAAATTTCTTTCCAAAAAGCACTCATGAATCTACCATATCTATCACTCATGGGGAGCCCATGCAATCTGAAGATTTCTTTGAAAAAAGGTTCAGCCACTTGTGCAGCACTAAAACAGGATGTAACATCAAATAAATGAGAAAACTTAGTCAATCTATCCACTACCACATATATTCAATCCTTGCCCAAATATTTGGGCAAACCGGTGATGAAATCCATAGATATATTCTCCCATTTTTGCTCTGGAATGGGCAATGGTTGTAATAAACCAGCGGGGTATGGTGAGTTCTGATTATTTTTTTTCTGAAATAACTTACATCCATTCACATAATTTTGAACATCTTCCTTCAGCGCCTTCCAATAGAACCTTTTCCTTAGTTGCCTATAGGTTTTGAAGATCCCTAGATAACCTACTAGTGGGGAATCATGTGCTTCCTGCAAAACTTTGTACTTAAGCTTTGAATATTGAACCAAGTAAATTATTCTCTTATAATATATTAGAACACTAAAAATTCTGTAGTTATGATCTCCCATGAGTCCATATTTTACATCACAAGCAAACTTATCTTTGGCATATTCAACTAGTAGCATGTCTTTCCAATTTTTAGCAATGTCCATAAGAGAAAAAGAATATCTTCAAGATGATGCATATGCTACAATTTTATTCTTTCCTTTCACATATTCAATATCAAAATCATAATCTTGGATATTTCTTACCCACTTTTTTTTCCTTTCAATTAGATCGTTTTGGGTAAGGAAGTGTCTTAGACTATTGTGGTTAGTTTTCACCACAAACTTTTTGCCTACCAAGTATTGTTAGAATTTGGACAAGGCATGCATGATGGCTAACATCTCTTTGTCATATATGAAGTAAATATTTTCATGAGACTGCAAATTTCTTCTCTCAAAGGCTATAGGGTGTTGGCCTTGATTTAGGATAGCCCCTGCTCCTTCACCTGAGGCATCACATTCAACAACAAAACGCTTAGAAAAATCAGGTAATGAAAGTATGGGACAACTACTCATTGCCTCTTTCATTTTTTGGAAGGCCTTTTCAGCCTCTTCATTCCACTTGAAAGGATCCTTCTTAGTCAAATCAGTGATTGTAGAAGTCAACTTGGAAAATCCTTTCACAAACTTCCTATAGTATGTACATATTCCAATGAAACCTCTTAATTCAGTGATGTTTTTTGGTGATGGCCATTCTAAGATAGCCATAATATTTTCCATGTGCACTTTCACTCCATATTTCCCAATAATGTGCCCAATATATAATACTTATTTCATCCCAAATTCACATTTAGAAATCTTAGCATACAAATACTGTTCATGCAAAGTTTTCAACACAATCTCTAGGTGTTGCAAGTGCTCTTTCCAAGTTTTACTGTAAATGAGAATATCATCAAAGAAGAATAAAACAAACCTTCTAAGTTTCTTGAAAAATATTCTATTCATACATGCTTGAAAAGTATATGGAGCATTAGTCAACCCAAATGGCATAACAAGAAACTCAAAGTGACCATAATGACATTGAAAAGCAGTCTTGTGTACATCTTCCTCCTTCATCTGAATTTGGTGATAACCAAATATAAGGTCAATTTTGGAAAAGTAATTAGCTCCAAATATCTCATCCATGAGCTCATAGATCCTAGGAATATGATATCTATTCCTGATGTTCTTCTTATTCAAAGCTCTAAATTCTATACACATCCTCAAAGTTCCATCGTGTTTCTTTACCAATACTGTTGAAGAAGCATAAGGGTTAGATATTGGTCTAATGAGTCCCAACTCTAAGTGTTCTTGAATGGTCTTCTCAATCTCATCTCTAAACTTCTTGGGATGTCTATAAGGTGGTATCTTAATGGGTGAAGTACCCTCCTCCAAAACAATGTTATTCTCAACCCCGCTATTAGGTGGTCTACCATTTGGAAGATCTCTGAAAACTTTTTCATATTTGTGCAAAAGTGTCTCTATATCTTTTGGGTGTTTAAAAACTATGATTTTTGTCTTGGGAGAGGTGATATAACATTCATCATCTCATTCTATATCCCCATGCCTCAATATAGATATCATACTATTGCAATTTACTACTTGTTTTGGGTAAGTGTGCTACCCTCTCATAACCCTTAGTACCCTGTTGAATCTTGAAATTTCATTTCATGAATTTAATAATTTACTAAATGCTCTCCTATATAAAATATAAATTTCACTCCCAATACTACATTAGTATCAACAACATCAACCACATAAAAACTATCAACAAAAGTATAGTTACCTATGGTGACTTGCAGCTTGGGAACCCATGTGTTGCATTGCATTGTGTTGTGAGCTGGAATGACAATTGTGAAGCCATCAAATGGTTCACTTGGTATATTTATTTTATTCACCATATATACATCAATTAAATTATGTGTAGCTCCTCCATACACCAAAACTGAATCTCTTTGTCCCAATACCACACCCTTGCATCGAATAGTGTGATAGTGAGTCACTGTTGAAAGTACTGCCATTTTTGCTTTGTCTAGTGAAGGCTGATTGTATTCTTGTTTTTATTCTTCAAATGTTGTCTCATATTCCTCCTATTTATATGAAGTGTGTCCCTCTTCATCCATACCCCCTTCATACCCATAATTATCAAAAAATACTTCTATGTATTGAGCCTTTCCTTTAGCACATTTATGCCCTGGTGTCCATGGTTGGAAGCATGTGAAGCACAATATTCTCCTTCGAAGTTCCTCCTTGTTTTGTCCTTCTTTATTATTATTTTCAAATTTATCCTTTTTCTGAAACTTCCTATAAGGTGAATCCTTTTTCCAAGGCTTTCTTTCAAATTTGAAGTTAGGATTGGGAGGAAATCTTGTTCTAGGAAGCACATTTTGAAGATCTCTAGTCAAGATCATTGCATCATTTAAGTTAGTAGGCTTGTGGGCTTTGACCAAACCTTTTAAGGGATCTGCAAAACCTTCAGTGAACAGAAATACTCACCTTCCCATATATACATCAGCCACCTTAACTGATAATATTTGTAATTCCAACATATACTCAATAGGAGTCCCTACCTACTTCAATTGTGCTAGTTCTTTGAAAGACAATTCTGGATCTTTTTGCTCAAACTTTTCTAATACCTTGTCAATAAATTCCCCATATGTTTTAAACTTATCATGACCCAAGGTTTTCATTCCATGTAACCACCATTCATTGGCATCTCCATCCAAGTGCAAAATAGCCATTTTTAAAGCATCTTCTTCCACCATTGGATTTAACTAAAAATACACATCCAATTTTTGCACCCAAGTGTTAGAAGAACTTTGAGGTGAACCATCAAAAGTAGGAAGTGGCACTTTACCTATGGAACAATTTAATTCTTTGTTTTTATGTAGAGACTTATTTTCCTCCTTCTTTTTAATTTTTTTTCCATGGTAAAATACTGCTCAAATGTTATACTTCTACACTCTTCATCCAATTTAGCCCATTCTTGTGTCATTGTATCAATTTCAAATTGAATGTTATTAACTTCTTTGGGAATAAGAAATTTCGATGCAGTAGGCCTTGGTGTGCTCTGAAATTCATGGGGTCTATTATTGGGTCATTTTCTTGAGAATATATGCTCACCCATTGTCTTCTTTTCTTCTGAGTGTAAACCATTGTTGTCTCCTATTACTCCTAATTTGCTTCCAAATTGGCTAACCAGAAATTCAAATCCTTTCATAAGTTTCTGGTTCATGTTCTTAGTTATATCATCAAAGAGAGGTTGTATGAGTTTAATATATTCAATATTTTCATGATCAGTGGGTCCCTTCCCCTCACTAGTCATATTTTTAGCAAGATGTACCTCTTATTCTACTACTTCTTCTTCAACAAAAACACCTTCAAATTCAGGATCTAAGGGTGGTGGTTTATTTCTTTGAATCCTTTTTACTACCATGAGGTGCCAATATCATGCTCTTATACAACTTGTAATGTCCCTTTTTTAATTTTTTACCAAAATGCCCAATTTTCCAATTTTTTCAATTTTGGCTCTTGACTAGTTTTAGTGTCTTGGTCTCCAAATCATCCCAATTGCTCCCAAATATTCAAATAAGGTGTATGAATGATATAATAAATTAATTATTAGGTTCATGGATGTATTATTTCCCTCCAATCAGTTCTGAAAGTATGTACTAAATTCTGAACAAGATAGATGATTTTACTAGCAATTTTGGGTTCAAATCCCCCTGGGGTAAGTGATAGAAATGGCTTCCCAAATGTGCAGAAACCAAATAAAATTATTGAATTGAAGCAGGGGATGTGTATAATAAATTATCAGATACTGATATGAATATCCAATCGAATTCTCATGTCTGTTATCACTTCCTTCAATCAGATGTAAAAAACTATTTTTGGACCCTTGGGGAAATGAGGTGTAGTTTTCCCCAAATGCTATGAAATTCGACCCAATGGCCACAAATTATAATTTATTGAACATGAAAACCATAATATACTTTAATTACATTCCATTAATTCATAAATCATCAATATCTCATACATCCATTCTAATCCATCAAGATTACAAGATTTTACAACAAGGTAGTAGGGAAATGGCACTGTTTCTTCATTATTGAGAAATAATGCATGAGATTTCTTGGCCTTTAAACCTCATATATTTACAAAATTAAATAAAATATCATATACATAATAATACAAAATATTGAAGCAATAGAATCTCCCTCAAAGAGGTGAATAGCTCACCAAGTGCACCCCACTCCATAGAGCTGAAATATGGTGAGAAAACTTGAGATGGAAGGAAGAAAAATCTGAACTTGATGTGTCCATGAGATACTGTATATTTCACATGTAAATTATCACTCCATTTAATCTCATTTAAAGAGCTAGGTGGCCTATCCAAACACCAACTACGATGGGAATCTTTCACCCTTGAAATTGGCTAAGGCATGAACTAGTCTTCCACTAGCTCTCTCTCTTCTCAATAGCATATTTCAAAAAATATAAAAAGTTTATTCTCATGGATTATCCCTGTATTTTATCAAAATTATTTGTCTTATAAGGTTCCAAATCCATCCAGAAACCAAATCCAAGTAGAATTGGTGTGGCTGCTCATGCTATGCCATTTGGTCTCTCTCTTCACCTTCCCTCTTCATCCAAATTGGAGTAGGAGCCTCTTGGCCTTATCCAACTCCCAAATTCGAACCCTCAGATGCTATATTTATGCCTGACATGTCATTATTTTAGTATGTCATCCTTCATATCTGAATTGTGTCATAAATCTCATAGAATCTCCATCATTGATGTCATAGATGTCATAGATGTCATAAATGTAAGGGGAATCTATCCAAGTGTCCATGTAACTCCCATTTGGCTCTTCCTCTCCAATGTAAGTAACAATTCATCCCAAATTCTACCTATGAATTATATGGATAATTATATTAACCTCATAATCCATCCCAAAACATTAGGATTCCTATAGATTCAAAATTACAAGGGGAGGATGCCATTTAACATAGGAATTCTATCTTGAGTGGGCCTCATAGTCTCCATGTGTCTCCATTTTCCATAGCCATTTCATTTTTCACTTGAATTCATTTAATTAAATCCATTAAATAAATATTTATTCCTTCTAATGTCTAAACACCATTTATTATATCCCTTATTAACTCCCCAATGTTTCCACCCAACCTAGGGAACTAGTAGGATTGATGGAATTTTTCCGCTATGCAATTATTTGAATGGGTACATTACATAGGTCATCACCTTTAATGACCATCTTATCTAGTAATTTGCATATTAGTTATTTAGGTTATGGGCCTAATTTTTTTATTATGTATATATTTTTTTTATAATGAACATAAACGATCTCTTATGGCTAGATATCTTTGTCAATGATCCATTCCATTTCCTTCTGTTGGCACTTGTGCTAATTTTTTAATAGCCTTATATGATTTCCCACAGTGGTGTCCTTACAAAGGAAGGTATATCCAAAACATTTGATGTCTAACATATTTAAGGTTGCGAGGGAATCCTACCTTAAGCACGAGCGCTAAATCATGTTATCCTATGGCGCGTAGGTTTGACCCCAGAGGGTCAAGGTTAGACATTGTTTGAAATCGGTTTCTATGGTTCTCAAATTTGACAGGCTTAAATTCCTCGAGGTCGTGGTTTCTTAGAACACATGCTAGTCCCACAAGTCGGATATAAACTAGCAAACAAAATAATCCAAAACCAAAACAACTATGGTAAAATCAAATCCGGTGCTAGTTGCAACCCAATCTCATGAGATGAAGATGACATATGCATCTTCAATGGTCCATCCTAATTTTGTGATGCTACTTCTATTTGAGAAAAAATATTTATTAATAATTGTCGTAGAAGGTGGAAAGGAATTCCAAAAGTAATAAAAAAAAAAGGAAGTAAAGTAGATGCGATGAAGTAAAAAAAGAGTAGTAAAATAGATGTCATGAAGAGTTTCCTCCTCGTCATCAAAATGCCCTTTTCTTCATTTGATAAAGCATCATGGAAAATACAAAATAAATAATGAATGAATTTTATTAAAAATATAGAAACAAACAATCAATTCACTATAAATCAATATTAACTTTAACATATTAGGCCTATAATTTCAAAACAACTTAAATTTTCTCGAGGACAACATTATTTTTGTCATTTTGCTATACTTTTCTTAAAAAATAATAAAGTGATTAAATATTAAGGATCACAAGATAAAGGGAACTGCTATGGAGACATCCATCCATCAAAATATATGTCAAAATTGAACTGATATGAGCTTACCCTAGAGGGGTAGCATGCCAGTAATCTGGAGAATCGAATACATAACTGAATCTAAATTGTTGAGCATGTATGTACTAGAAAACTTCACTGGACGATTCTAAAACACACAGCCTTAATGAGAAACATTGTGTACTTTAAACATGAACCTTCAATACAACAAGATTAGAAACATTACATGACGGGATATAAGCCTTCTTAGGCCAAATGCATCCTCGACACACATATGAAAAAATACAATGTATTTTTTTTTGTTAATAGTTAGTCTCCTTCATTTTCATCATCAATGAGATTATTCATGCTAGAATAACTATACATGCATTCAATATATACATAGAAATAATTCTTCCATCCACCTAATTGGATATTGAGATTGAAAACAAGTTATGGCTCAAGGAACATCGTTTATAAGCTCAATGCTACAAAGAGTGAAGAGTTATTGTTGTAAACCAAAACCAAAACAACAATTGTACACTCCAAAGACCTTAGATGCGCTTTGATAACATATGGATAAAAATGGTGCAATGCTTTCAATATAACTCTGAGAATGGATCAAATTGTCATATAGGTGGATCAGGATTAGAATCCCACTCTCCAAATTATATTATCAATTTTTTCCTATGGCTTTCCCAAAGTTTCCACCTTTGATTAGTTGTTTCCAATAGTAAATTCCCCCTACCTTCACGAGGAATTTCATAGGTATCACTCATAAGATTGCATCTTATGTTTGCAAGGGGAATAAATCATTGCATATATTGTCCAATAAATTGAAATCAACTTATTCCATAGTCCACATCTCTTCCATTCATGTCCTTATGTGTCTCATTGCAACCTCAATGAATCTAAACAAAGTAATAGTGATTTGGCCTGAAAGAGAAATCATGACAGCATCTACATGTATGTAGTCCTCTAGGAATGATTTTATTGTTGTTTTAAATTAAATTTCATCACCTTAAGTGTATTGAATGCAAGTAATATGAGAATCTTCCATGTGAATCAAAATCCCACTTCTCTCCCTAAAATAAGCAAAGAAAAAATTCCTAACAATGTCTCCTAGGCCATGAATCCTAGATGTCAATGTTAATGGATTTGTTGAAAGCTTGATGATGAAGCATTATTCTCCATTAATTTGCTTCTCGCCAATGCACCTTGCATCTCCAAACATGATTGGTGTTGATATTCAATTCAAACCCCGCATAAATATAAGCTAATCATCAACCAATTTTCAAAACAAAGCTTGTTGTCTTATGTTCATGGCCATCCAATAAAGGTTCAAAACAATAGTTGTTGATCATCATTGAATAATTGATATATTTATTTTATGTATTTTTTAAATCTTCTAATGAAAATCAACCAATTTTGAAAACAAATCTTGTTAATGGTCATATGTTCATAGCCATCCAATCAAAGATTCAGAACAAAAGTTGTTTATCATCACTGAATAATTGATAACTTTTTTGTATCTATCTTTTAGATCGTCTAATGGAAACAAAATCATTCATTATCAATGTACCTAGTTTATATAATTGATCATTGATAGTTGAATGAGTGAGAGGATTTTGTAACTAAATGCTACATATTCTTGTGCCACAATACTTCTATATCTTGAGAGAAAACTGCAGAGTTCTGATAGAGTAGTTTTCAGAAACTAAAAGAAGATTGTGTTGACAATAAGTTTTTCCCTTAGAAACATTAAAATTAGAGTGTATACATGAGAATAATAAGATGCCATACTGTCAATAATTTCTCCAAGAAGAATATGTCATACTAGAATAATAAAGAATCTCTTAATTTGTATGATCTAAATACATGAGAATGGTCTTCCATTTATAGAAATGGAAGAGGCCCAACTACAACTAAGAATAGCTACTACAACTAAGAATAGCTAGGAAAATAAGGATGCATGTGATCTTACAAATAAAACAGGATGGTTGCATTGGAAAATACCAACATGTCTTTTCATATTTGCAGTCCTCGACAATTTCTCAATTTACTCTTTTGCATAAATAGGTCTCTCAAATTGTGAACTTATCTACACATTTTTTGTTTGAATACCGGCTCAAATCTTTCTTTGAAATGTTTTTCCATTTTGGGCAACAATTGTATCTTCTCTTCTCCTACTAAAAACCATCCCATCAAAGTGCAACATGGGATTTGTGCTACCCTACTAGGATTAGACCACATTCTACATTTTGAAATATTTATCCAGTTCTTAAGCTCATACTAAACAAAAATTAATTTAATTCTCCCCTAAATCCATAAACTTCAAGCTTGATTTGGAACCAATTTTTGGCACGGTTTAAATTAATCTATCCATTGGGTAAAGGGAAATTGCTTGAGCTCCAAGATTTTACGGTTCATCTTTTAGTTGGAATATCTTAACCTTGCTTCTAAATCCTTCAACCTTCTAAATAGATCCTCCAATATTCCTCCTATGACTTGCATTTATTTTTACTCTTTTGTAATTCCTCTAGGCCATTCTTTATGGTTTTGAAACTAAATTGTTGCAAATTTAAATTCAGTGCAATTGTTTTTCTTCTCTAAAAAAATTGTTCTTCTTTTGGGATTTCCCTTAAAATTTTGCACTATGGTAGTACCTTCCAAAATATTCACACGTACAAATAAAAATAAAGAAAACAAAATAAAATAAGGAAACCTTTTTAGTGTAAGTGTTTGGTTCATGTGTTTAAGGATTTATAATGTTTTCATGTGGATAATAAATAAATAAAAAGAATTTTTGCTTGAGTTTTTCCTCTATTGAGGTTTTTTCCAACCTAAATAAAGGGTGTTATTTGCTTCTTTCTCAAATAAATAATCTTTAAATTATGTTTCTTTTACTTTTGCACCTGATACTCAACTATAATAAAGTCAATGTGTGTTGGTTCAGGCACTAACACTAGAATTGACAATAGCATAATCATTCTCCTAAGTATATTTTTATGAACTAAATAGAGATATAGCCATAACAATTTACATATCAATGTCACATGATACCTTTACCTCATATTCTCAATGTCAAAAGTAGCAAAACATATTAAAAGTGGAAAAACAATATTTATTCAGAAGCACAATATGGGATTTTTTAAACCAAGAAAACTTATAAAGGTTTGGTTTTGAGTCAATGTAAGATATAACTTAGTACTGTTTGCGTACTTACCAAAGCACTTGTAGAAACCCCCATTAATAATTGTGTTGCACAACTTTCCTTGATACCTAAATTTATTTCTCAATACACTGCCCTTCTCCATTCGGCTTCCATAGTATCCTTGATATCCATTATTAATGTTTGTTGTAACATCAAATTTTCTCTAGTTTCAACTTCAACCACATCGGTTTGAGTTTATTCTTGAGTCACCATTTCTCTATTAGAAATTGTGGGATTTAGCAAGAAATATTTGGTTTTATGGTATTCATTACAAATCAATCATATCAATGGTTCTCTGAAGCCAACATTTTAATCTCTTCTTCCTCTTTATCTACCTCTTAAATCACCCCTTCCTATGGATTCTAATTTCAACTCCTTTCCTTCTTCAAGATAGTCATTGTTTAGTATATTTTGAAGAACTTTATATTCCTACAAACGAATAACACAACCCATTTTATTTATTGATTTTCCCTTGTCTCTACTACAATATCCCTCAACTTTAAAGTTAATTGGACAAATTTATTCCTCATCTAGAACTTCCAAAAAAAATATGCAATATGGTAAACCTGACAACATATTCACACATTACCTAAAAATACTAGAGAGAACATTGTCATCTTTTAACATAAAAACAAGACAGGCGCATATTGAAAAAAATCAAAAATTCGTTGACCCTCTTTAAGAGAAAAAATTACATGCACATTAAAATAAATTAGAGTACCACTCATATGTTCCTATTTCTATATTCCCACAAAAAATCAATCATGTTTTTCTCTAAAATAGAACAAAACAAACCTATCATGATTTTATTGACATAATCGAGCATGGTATACAGTAAATCTATCCCAAGAAACTCACAACTGAAACTAGCCACTCTAAAAACTAATTCAGTTCTAAGCCCTAACAAGTGCAACTTGAAATTTTGCTTTCACATTAAAAGAGAAAGTCATTGGATTTGAGTGATTCCCTCCATCATCTATGTTTATGTGGTCATCCATTTAGATTGTTGGCATCAATAGTCCAAATGGGTAATAATATTCTCCAGTAGTTTCAAATATTTTTATCCAAACTTCATTATATTCCACTTTGCTCTACTCTGTTATGCTCTTCTCCATGATTGATTTGTATTTGCATAGTGAAAATCCATAGACCTACCATCATTTTTAAGTTAAATTATATAGATTAAATTCAAGATACAACCATAAATGCTAAGTTTAAAGTGGCATCCCATCATGTCTAGGAGAAAGGCATTATCATATATGCAACATGGATAGCTAAAATGTAAAAAGGATACAAAGAATGCTCAATAACTCTTTAGAACAAATATTTATAGTTAGGGTGATCATACAACTATAGATAATATAATTAAGTTGATAAACATGGAATATGAGTTGTATCAAAACAATGTCGGAATATTATACCTAGCAAAAAAGTTTGAGATTGGATGAAATTATGGATAATTGCATAATTGATTACTTATAGCAAAGAGAGACTGCCTATGTTATATTTATAATCGTACTTAAATATGATTACTTGTATATAATGTGTATGCAAGAGAGATTACCTTTGTTGTGTCTCTCATTGAATTTTAATATGCTTACTTGTACATAATGTGTCAATAGGGCCTACCTTTGTTACATTTCGCATTTCACTTTAATATGATTATTTGTATATAATGTGTTCTCCCAGAAGGAGAGGATAGGATGTAACAAATATAAAATAATATATTAATTATAGTTTATTAATTACTAAGTGAAAGGGTGTAACTCTTCACTACAAATTCTCAAGCCTATAAAGGCGAGCCTCATTTTAAAATCTTATCATCTTATCTATTATAAATATTTATTATTACTTACCAACATGTGGGATTCATATTACAAGTGGGCATTTTAGAGAATTTGTGTGCATTAAAGAATCTTTTACGCTAATGTGGAATGAAATCTCGTCATAATAATTTCATTGCAATAAGATAAATTTGTAGAACACACATATATTGCAACCACAAAATAAATATGGCCTATTAGAATAACCAAAAACCCATTCCCATACTTAAGATAAAATAATTAATCTTTTTGATTAATTTCCTAGGTCCTACACTAGTTAGTTGGCATCCACTTGCACCATTTGGTCAAAACTCACCTGAAATGCCTCAGGAGCACCTTCATAAGATTCTGGATAATATTTTGACAACTCTGAATACTTTCCATTTTAGCAAGTGCCCATTCCTATCTCATCTAGAGTCTGACTGCTTTTTAGCAGTTTTTATGGCAAAAGTTGAAAGTTAGTCACATGGCAATTGCCTTGTTTTTTGCACAAATCATCCTCCATATTTTTCTCTCCTAAAAGCATGATAATATTCAATTTCAATCACTTATCATCTGATACACTTCATTTATCCAATTTGTGACCTCCTTGACTGGTTTGGAAAGTGTTTTGTCCACCTAGGGGGGATTTTTACTTTTAGTAAGCCTGCTTTTGTGAGGATTCAACTTGCCTCATTAGGCATTCAAATATACGATGTAATTATATATTTGGAAAACCTTTTACTTGATAATTTTGTCTTATGTAAACTTATGCAATGCAAGTTTTTTTTATGCTCCAATTTGAGTGGATCTATGCACGTTTTTCAAGCAATTTTGTGAGTTCAATTGATCTAAGATTGGGATTAATTTCACATGGTATAAAAGCATCTTTAGCTTGATTTGTATCCTCTATTATTTCTTTTTCAGGATCGACATAACTCTTCCATGGAGCGCATTCAATCTTTTAAGGGCACAGTTGTTAAAGAAATGGATCAATCTCACCATATCATCTTGACTCCATTCAACTACTTCGAATGGAAGGCAAGGATGGAGATTTTGATGAGGAGTAAATACCTCTTCATAGTGGCCACAGAAATTGAGGTTGATCCCAATGTATCAAAATGGAATATTAAGTTGCACAATAGGAGAGATGAGGCGTATGGTCTCTTCTGCCTCAACATTTGCAAAGACCTTGTTTTCCATGTAGATGGATTGGCATCACCAAATAAAGTATGGGAGAAACTCCAAAACTTATTTGGAAAAATAGATGAAATGAGGGGACATTCACAAGAGAATGATTTTGTATCACTGAGTTGAATCAATTTTGAGTCCTTACAAGTCTACTTCTCCAATTTCAAAGCTCTTTTTCTTCAATTAAAGCAATGTGGTATTGAAAAGAAATATGAACAACTAGTCTTGGCTATCATTTAAAAGCTTGGACCTAACTATTCAATATTTGTATCAACCTTCCATGCCACAAAATTGACAGTTTGAAATTGGAATATTCCTTCATTTGTAAAGTTCATGGAATCATTGACACAGGAGCAATATAAGTTGGTAATGATGTAAACCATCAATCCTTCCAAATATGAATCGTTGGTTGTTGTTGATTCAAAGGTGCATTCCAAAGGAAAGAAGAAGTCAAAGAAGTTTCCTGATCAAAATAAAGGCAAGTCCAAGTCTCATGAGGAGTCTTCAAGCTCAAATAAGAATTCTCAGAAGAAGAAAGGTAAAGGTGAAATGAGTAAGTGTGCATATTGTGGTAAGGGATATCATCTTAAGAGATCTTTCATGAAGAAACAAATTGATATGTTGACTCAACTCCTTGAAAATCACAACGCCTCCCTTCCTGAATCCACAAAGAAGAAGGAGAGTGAAATAAATTTTGATACAAGGAGAGAGTTCATACACTGGTATCAAGAACTGTAAGATCTCTTTCCTTTATCATTGATTATGGAGCTTCGAGATATATGGTTTTGACAAGGGAGGAATTCTCCTCTCTTGATGATTCGAATGGTCCAAAAATTATTTTGGGATATGATTCTAAAACTAAAATTAAATGGAAGGGTAGAAGAGATCTTTACCATGGTTCCTTAAATAATGTTGTGTATGTCCCAAGTCTTGTTGCTAATCTCTTGTCAGTTTATCAGATGTCCCACATTGGGCCTCCTAATAAGGTTGTCTTCTCTCCCAATGATGTTGAAATCACTGAAATTTTGAATGGTAGAGTCATAGAAAAAGGTTTTGTTGATCATATCTCTAAAGTGTACAAGTTCTCACACTTCATGCCCTTCTCAAACCCCTCTTCTCTCTTTGCCCATGCTAATGAACCTAGCAAGCTATGGCATGAAAGGTTTGGTCATATAAACTAAAATTACCTATCTTTTTGTGTGACCAATACATTGTCATATGGTTTCCAAAAATCAAGTTTTCTAAAGGTGTCTGTCAAGGATAAATTCTAGGAAAACAACCAGAGCATAAGTATGAGAGAGTCAATCATGAGAGAACCTATGCACCCCTTGAGATTATTCATAGTGGCATTGTTTTTACTTTCCCTCATATTTCAATGATTCAATACAAATATGTCCTTACCTTCATTGATTACTTTTATGGATACTGTTGGGTCTTCTTCCTCAAGTACAAGTCATAATTTTTTGACCTCTTAAAAGGTTTTAAAGCCTTGGTTGAGAACCAGTCTAGAAGAAAGCTCAAATTCCTCAGATATGATAATGGTGGTGAATATCTCAAATCTGATTTTATTCAACATTATGAATATGTAGGTATCCAGATGCAACACTCTATTCCTTACACACCTCAAAAGAATGGTCTTGTTTAGAGGAAGAATATATCACTCAAGGAGATGGCCACTTGCGTGACGGAGTTTAAATATTTGCCACCAAATTTTTGGGTTGAAGAAAACAACCGTTCATCCTATATCTAGAATAGGGCATCTCACAAATATCTTAATGGAATCACTCCTTTGGAAGCTTGGAGTGGACACAAAACATGATGTGTCTCATTTCAGTATTTTTGGCTCTAAAGCTTCGACTAGAAATCCACCATAAAAGAGGAAGACTTTGGAACCCTGAAGTAAAGAGTTCCTATTTGTTGGGTATTAAAAATATTCCAAATGTTATAATCTGATCAACATGAGCACTCATAAATCCTACATTGAAAGAAGTGTTCAGCTTGAAGAAGATCCCATGTTAGCAGCAGAAATCGGAGAATCCTCTTCACCACCTCCACCTCTGGTTGTAAGTGAAGACTCTAATAATATTTCTTATTCTGATATGTATTATAATGAATATTTAATTTCATATCCTAACATTCCTACAATACCAATTGGGTATCAAATACCATTCAATCAGCTTGGGAACTAGCTGGGAATCCCAGTGATCCTATAAGAACTATATCTCAATTCGAGAGTGCCCTTTATGTTAAATACCCATGATTTTCTGAGAAGTGTTGTATGATGGTTGAATAAGATCCAAAAACCTATTAATAAGAATCATAATATCCAATATGGAAAAAAAAACCATTAAATAACAATAACAATCACTCCTGAAAAAAGAGAACTAGTCAATCTTCCACCAAGGAGAAAGCTAGTCAAGTGCAAATGGGTATTCAAGACAAAGTTTCATAATTAATGGCTCTCCTATGAAGTATAAGGAAATTTTAGTGGCCAATGAATTCTCCCAATTCCAATTCATTGACTACAATGAGACCTTTGCACCAGTGGCAAAGATGGATTCCATAAGACTATTTTTGGCCATTGCAACTTCCAAGCAATGGGAGGTACATCACATGGATGTGAAGAGTGTATTTATACATAGATATATCAAAGAATAGATATATATTTAGTATACAAAAAAACAAATTACTAATCAATCACTTGTGTGTAGGTTGAATAAATCAATATATGGGCTAAAACAAGCTCTTAGAGCTTGGTATGCCAAGATTGATGGATTTATGATATCACTGAACTTTAGTAGATTCAAGTCTGATCCAAATGTATATTTGAATATGATTCATGGTTCAAGAATAATTATTGTTTTGTATGTGTATTACCTTCTAACCACAGGAATTTCCATGAAATAAATTGCCTCCTTGAAGGATGAATTGAACCATGCCTTCTCCATGATTGATTTGAGACTATTGAGTCAATTCTTAGGGCTTGATGTTTCTCAATCAGATATTGGAATAAAATTACATCAGTAAAATTATCCTTCATACCTGATAATAAATTTCAACATTAAGGATCCAATGCATTAAATACTCCTTTCATTTCAGCTTTCAGGAGTTAAGCTTGAACAAGCAAATTCAACTCCTTTGGTAAACAACACACTGTACAGGAAGCTAGTTGGTTGTCTTCTCTATTTGGATCACACTAGACATGATATTTATTATGTAGTGAGTGTGTAATATAGACACATGTATAATCCACATCAAATACATTGGAGGGAAGCAAATACAGTCTTGCACTTCATGAAAGGAACAAAGACTCATGGGATTCATGATGTTGCAAAATATGACCTAGAGTTAGTTGGTTTTAATGGCTTTGATTGGGAAGGTGATAACACTGATATAAAATAAAAATTTTGGATATGTGTTTATGATTTTAGATGTACCAATCAGTTGGTCAAGTAAAAAAAAAAGTTCCATTTCACTTTCTTCTACAGAGGCAGAATACAAAGGAGTTGTGAATGCAGCTACTCAATGTTTGTGGTTGCAGGGAATAATTGGAGAGTTTGGGATTGAATCTTACACTTCCATAGTCATTTATTGTGAAAAAAAAAGTACTATTCAAATATTACTAGACCCAGTAATAGGAATCAAACCAAACACATGAATATCCATATGAACTACATCAGAGGACTTGTGCATGATGGGATCATTTCTTTGCACCACTACGCATCATCTGAGAAAGTTGTAGAAATATTCACCAAAGAATTCTATGAGAAGACCTTCAGAAATCTCAAATCACTGCTTGTATATCTTATCATGTGGTGAAGACTGACTAAAGACCATATTTCACAAAAATTTGTTCATTTTCATGTTTAAGGGAGGATTTTCCCCTTAGTAGTTTTGTCTCTTTCCTTGTTTTGTATAGACAAACAATGTGTAAAGGGTGACTAAGCCTTGTTTCTAGGACCTATATCTCTGATTTATTTCTGATATTTCACACAATTTATACTTAATAGGGGATTTTAGTATAACCAAAAACCCATTCCCATACTTACGATAAAATAATTAATCTTTTTTATTAATTTCCTAGGTCCTACACTAGCTAATTTGCATCCACTTGCACCATTTGGTAAAAAATTTCCTAAAATTACTCCAGGAGTGCCTTCATAATATTTTGGATAATATTCTTACAACTCTGCAGACTTCCCAGTTTAGTAAGTGCACATTCCTTCCTTATCCTGAGTTTGACTGCTTTTAAGCATCATTTAAGGAAAAAAAGTGAAAGCTAGTCACATGGCAACTACCTTGTTTTTTGCACAAATAATCTTCCATATTTTTATCACTTAAAAGCATGAGTATATTCACTTTCCATCACTTATCAGATGATATACTTCATTCATCAAATTCGTGACCTCCTTGAATGGTTTGGAAAGTGTTTTATCCACCTGGGGGGGACTTTTAGTCAGTCTGCTTTTGTGCGGATTCAACTTGCCTCCTTATGAATTCTAATATCTGATGTAATTATATTTTTGGAAATCATATCCATCTATAAGGTTGTATTATGTAAACTTATTCAATGCAAGTTTGTGTTATGCACCAATTTCAATCTCCAATTTTAGTGGATCTATGCATGTTTTTCAAGCAATTTTGTGTGTTCAATTGATCTAAGCTTGGGATTAATTTTCACAATGGCCCCACCATCCATTATCTCTATTATATTTCTCATGAAACTTTAATATAATTATTTGTGTATAATGTGTCTACAATAAAGACTACATATGTTATATTTATCACTACACTTTAATATGATTACTTGTATATAATGTGTCTACGAGAGGGAGAAGGAAGAAAAATGTTAATGTGGAATGAAATCTCATCATAGTAAGATGTAATTGCAATAATATAGTATTGTATACATCACATATATTAAAACCACGGGCCAAATATGGACCACAAGTCATGACACCAATTGTATATTATGTGTCTCCAAGAAGGAAGTATAATATAAATATGGAATGATATTGCATTGTAAGAATATGCCATTGCATTGAGATGGTAATGTACGGGTCACATAGATTACAACCACAAGTCATGAGACCACAGGTATATATTGTGTCTGGAAGAATAAGAAAGACAAATATTAATGTGGAACAAAATATCATTATAGGAATATGCCATTGTAGTAAGATAATATTGTACACCTCATATAGATTAAACTACAAACCAAGATGGATTACAAGTCATGACACTAAAAATGGGTGACCACTATCCATCTTGCTACACAACAATAAATATGGAAGTGGGTGGTGTGTATGTTTTTGATCTAAGATACTTTAGATCCAATGCCATACACTATACCCACACAACATTTAATCTCTATTGTAGGATGGATAGTTTTTAACCTAAATATACCCCATGATGTTGATATTGGATTGAGGAATAATTCTATCAAATCAGCATGGCTCTCCCATCTCAAAATTCTAACTTTCCCGTTGGAAAATAGAGATTAGATGACCTATTATAGCCTAATCTCTAAATATTTTCTACCACTAAAACAAAACTAATCAACACCTATTTGAGTAACATGCCTTGCTATGAAATTACAAATTGTCAAGAGTATGAGATGATTGTCCAAATATCAAAATTTGTGAAGGTCCCATAAAGAGAAAAGGTTATTCCTGAGAAAAGAATAAGATCTCAAGATATCTAACAAAGAAAATTAAACAACCACTCATAATATTAATGTTAAATAATGTGGGGAAAACAAATGCAAGCATTGAGCTAACTATACTTCCCACCAAGGAAAAAAAAACATCAAAACCTGGTATAGAGGAAGCCACAATAGCAAGAAAAACAACACTAACCCCACAAAGAGAATAAATTACCACTTTTTCCATTATCTAGGATGAGAGATAGAGCTTCTAAAACCAACTTGTGGCCATGACCTTATCATTAAAAAATTCTTCTATTGGGTACACCATTATATCATATGTCAAAGCAAGGGAAATGAACAACCCTACCTTCACACCAATGGTATACCAATCATTTGGCAGATTCAATGTTGTGATTTACAGAGTCTTTCTTCCATATTAAACATATATATTGAACCCAAATCCTATGTAGACGGTACTGAGTACAAGAAACAAAAGTCCCACTACCCTTCCCAACTCCTCAGGCTTCCTCATTGAGGACTTTCGAGGAAGATTCATGTTGATCCCTCATAAGAAAAAACTGCAACTCTTGTAGAAAATACAAAACCTCCCCAATCAGTGAAGTTTGATACTCCATTCCATCCCTTAAAGCTCTAAAAATCATCCTTGATGACCATATCCATGGCCAAAACATTGCAGGAATCAAACAAAATGTTGATTGGGGAAAGTGATGACAAGGAATGGATCTGTGACTGTCCAATTTCTATGGGAATCACAAGATATATAATTAATGGGTATTTGTCAATTGATCATGTGAATATGGAGGATAAGTTTTGATCTATGAATACCATGTATGCCACACACCTTGTACACTAGCATATGGCTATCATTGTCTCTACAACATATCGACCTAATTTTCCTTAGGCCTCCTCTTCAATATCACCATAACTGGAAACATCAAAATACCCCATTTGCTATATATTTTTCTTGTACCTAACTTGGCCAAAACCTAAACAAAACAAAAAAAGAAAAAGAAAATTAAACATAATAAATTCAAGGAGATGATTGATGCAAACATGTGTGATGTAATGTCATACTAGAAGCATCATACCGTAATATGTGAAGAGGGAAGAGAGAAGTATGGTTACTGAATATGGTTCCCATTCACTAATATTGTAAGCATAATTTAGTCCAAGAATTCCCATTCCCACAATGGATACTATTATATTTCCAAATTTTTGTGTTACAAAAGTGTTGCCTCTCCTCCTTGCATTGTCTCCTAGTAGTGTCACTTCATCCACTCCCATACTCAAATTACAAGAAAATGGTATCAATTTTGAGTTTGATTTAATGAAAGTGTCCAATATTAGATTGGATATAATGAGGTCCATCCTCTCATTGGAGATATAACTTATAATCCATCATGAGAAGTTGCATTGAAATTGTGAAAATTCGGGAATTCCCAAAGTTTTGTTTGTTCGGTGTGGGGTTGAGGCCACTTAAACTAAGAGGAAACTAGTTACAATTTTAGCTCATTTTCAAGGTCCAAACCTATTAATTTCATTTTTGGGGATACGACAGCACCGATTACAGGCTACATTATTACATTGTGTATTGCATGGAGGTGCTCGATCTATGTGAAAGGCCATAGGTTTGTGGGATATGGTGGTAAAATCAATTTACAATCTCTATGAACAAGAAGAATAGCCACCACAATCATCATGAAATGGAAACATGATTTTTTTTTCAAGGGAGAATGATGTGGTCTTGTAAAGTGAACAATCTAAAATATAAATCTACAGCTAAGCCTCGAATATATGGATCTAAAGCCACGACTAGAGGGGTGTACTAGATACAGGGGTAGTTGTAACGTATGTTGTGGGTTTAAGGATGAATTATTCTCTCCAAAAAATACACAGACTCGGTTGTGATCCTTAGAAAACGTGGTGAAATCAAGCCACAACTTGAGATAAAGTTGTATGTGCACAAAATTATAAAAGTTCCAACCAACGAATCCACAAACAGAAAAATTTCCCCATACATTTATGAGGCTACTATCTACAAGATAATGTCCCAAAACTAATATATTGGGAGCATGAGATACCACACACAAACCCTCATGGTTTTCCATAGTCTCAATCTAATGGAACAAATTCAAATCCAAGAAATTGCACACATAAATTTTGGGTTACAATGCCACCACAATCTGATTTCCATGCTCATACTCCTTGAGTGACGTCAAAATACATGTCATAGAGAAAAATAAATTAATATATAAACCAATCAACATCATTCAAAATATAGAACACACAAATAGCAATAAACATATAACAAATGCCTTGAAGATCAATATGAGCATGTTAGTGTCAATATCCGTGTCAAAATTGAAAATCACCAAAGTGCTATGGTTATGGCCTTCTTTTTAGAGTAAAAAAACCTCCTAAAGCATGTGTGTATGATTCCAATGGACCAAACCACACCCAAAAAAACTTTTTGAGTCACCAATTAGACAAACCCTAGTTTTGGGGGCGCCTTCCTTGATTTGGCGGGTGCATTCCCTGATTTGGGGGGGGTTGTCCCTTATTTAAGGAGTGTGTCTTAGTTAAATCAAGTTACTCCACTAAATAAGTCCTAACTAACACATAAATACCCCAAACACTCATTAGCACCCCATTGAGTGATTTTAGGAAAATGCATGCATTATTCGGTTAACTAAGTGAGCAGTGAGTTCCTTGAGTCAGTTAAACTTAGTATAGGAGTGAATGTATGACTAATTGGGGTTACCTTATGTTATTTAAGCTAGACTATCCCTCTCTGCGTATAATGGTCCATCTCTACATGGCATGGAAAATTCAATTTTCTATCAGACCTAATTTGAATTCTTCTTCTATATATTGTAATATCCTTCCATTCATTCATTACTCTAATTATTGATCATTGTCTTACTTCTCTTCAAGTTTATTGTGCAATGATTCATGTTATAGTATTGTATAAATGCTCATGCTTTATTTTTTGTTCATATCTTGTTAGTTAATGCACCTAGATATATCAATTCTCAAAACATATATGGTATCAGATTTGAAGGTTGCTATAATAGCTAGTGTGCTAGTATTATTTTATCAAGATTTTGCAAGTTGAGAATATATTTTGTTGCCATCAAGGAGGATTTTTAATCCTCCAAAGAATATTTTAAATCTACCAAACAAGGCTCTTGCAGCCACCAAAGGAGGCCCTTTTCAACCACAAAAGAAGGATTTTATAGCCACCACTTTTCAAATTAAAGAAGGCTCCTTTGGTACCATCAAGGAAGAATAATTATTTGAATCCATCACTAATAATTGGGGTCAAATGTGGAAAAAATCTTGGTCTCATATTTTGTAATAATCAAAACCCATCCCAAGACTTAGGATAAAACAATTAATCTTTTTTATTAATTCCTAGGTCCTACACTAGCTAGTTTGCACCCAATTCCAATTTTGAGGTCAAACTTGCCAAATGCCTCATGGAGTGAGTTATAAATATTATAGATAATATTATTCCAACTCATATACTTCCTATAATAGAAACTACACATTACTGCCTTATCCATAGTTTCCATCTTTTTTGTAGTTTTAAGGCAAACGCTAAAGCTAGTTTTAAGGTAGACTGCCTTGTTTTTTGCACCAACACACCTCCCTTATTTTTGTCATATAAAATAATTATAAATTAAACTTTCCATAACTTATGAGGTGTAAATACTCATTCATAAAATTTGTGAGCATCTTGACTGATTTGGAAAGTGCTTTATGCACCTATGGGGGATTTTGACTACTTTAGTAAGCCTGCTTTTGTACTGATTCGAATAGCAACCTAATGCTTTAAAATCCTTGGATTATATATTGTATGATAATCCTACATATATTTAATGATGGCTGGTGTAAATTAATATCATCGAAAATTTGTGGATTATCACATATTTAGTCTCCTTCTTGAGTGTTTCTTGCATATTTTCAAGCAATTTTGTGAGTTCAATTGTTCTATCCTTGGGATAAATTTATGCATGGTATCAAAGACTTAGTATATCGATTTTTCTCCTCTTCAATGTTATTTTTCAAGGTCAACATCACTCACTGGGAGTGCAGACTGTCTGGTCAAAGGGCATAGTTGCTGAAGAATGGATCAATCTCAACCAATTATCTTGATTCCATTCAATTATTTCGAATGGAAGGAAAGGATGGAGATTCTGATGAGGAGTAAAGGCCTCTTCAGAGTGACCATGGAAAATCAAGTTGAGCCTAATGTAGCATTAGAGAATATCAAATGGCATAATAGGAGATATGAGGTGTATGGTCTCTTATGTATTAGCATTTCCAAATACCTTCTATTTCATATTGATGGTCTTACATCACTAAATGAAGTATGGGTGAAAATTCAAGCTTTGTTTGGGAAGACAAATAAAAGGAGAGGATACCAACTGGAGAATGAGCTGATACTACTGATTCCAAGTAGCTTTGAATCCTTACAAGTCCACTTCTCAAAATTCAAATCACTTGTTTTGCAGTTAAAACAATGTGGCATTAACAAGGAATATGAGAAACTAATCTTGGCCCTGATTACTCTATATTTGTTTCAACCTTCCATGCCTCCAAGTTGACAGCTCAAAATTGGAAGATTCCTTCACTGGTAGATTTCATGGAATCCTTGACTCAGGAGCAATTCAAATTGGTCTTGATGGGAACCATCAAACCTTCCAATGATAAAGCTTTGGTTGCTGGAGATTCCAAGGTGAATTACAAAGATAAGAAGAATGCTTGAAATCCTCCAGATAAAAAATGAGACAAGTCCAAGTCTCAAGAGAAGTCCTCAAACTCCAAGAATAAGAAATTTCAGAAGAAGAAAGGTAAAGGTGAAGGAATCAAGTGCGCATATTGTGGTAAGGGATTTCATCCTAAGAGCTCTTGCATGAAGAAGTAGATAGATATGTTGACTCAACTCTTGGAGAAGAACAACTTCTAGCTCCTTGGTGGCATAAGCAAGAAGGAAAGAGGATCCAGTTTTGAAGATCCAAAGAGAGTACATGCCCTGGCTGCAAACACTGTAAGATATCCTTCCTTTATCATCGATTCTAGAGATTATATGCACATGGTTTCAACAAATGAAGCATTCTCATCTCTTGATGATTCGAAGGGTCCTAATATTTTTCTGGGAGATAACTCAAAAACTGAAAAAAAAGGGTAAAGGTAGCATTGATTTTGACCATGGTTCCTTCAATAATGTTTTGTATGTCCCAAGTCTTCCTAATAATCTCTTATCAGTCTACCAGATGACCCACACTGGGTCTCCTAAGACTATTTTTTATCTCCCAATGAAGTTTAAATATTTAATATTGCGAATGGTAGAGTCATTGCTAAAGGTTTTGTGGATCATAGTTTTAAAGTCTATAGGTTCCCACACTTCATGCCTTTCTCTAACCCCTATTCTCTCCTCACCCATACCAATGAAGCAACAAAAATTTGGCATGAGAGGTTTGGACATCTAAACTATAAATTCCTTTCATATTTGTGTGAAAAATATATGGTTTCATGGTTTCCAAAGATAAATTTTTCCAAGGGAGTCTGTCAGGGTCGCATTCTAGGAAAAAATCCAGAGCATAAGTATGAGAGGGTCAGACATGATTGAACCTTAGCACCTCTTGAGCTCATTCAAAGTGACATTGTTGGTACCTTCCCTCATATGTCCATGATTCAATCCAAGTATTTCCTTACCTTCATAGATGAATTTTTCGGGTATTGTTGGGTTTACTTCCTTAAACTCAAGTCTGAAGTTTTTGACCACTTCAAGGTTTACAGGCCTTGGTTGAGAATCAATATGGGAGGAAACTCAAGATCCTCATATATGATAATGGTGGTGAATTTTAAATTCTATGTTCATTAATTATTTTGAATATCCAGGTATCCTGATGCACCACTCTATTCCCTACACACCTCAGCAGAATGGTGTGGCTGAGAAGGAGAATATAAGTCTCAAGGATATGGCTACTTATATGTTGGAGTCTAAGACTTTTCCACCAAATTTTTGGGCTGAAGCTATAAACTGTTCATCCTACATCCATAATAGGGTTCCCCACAAGCATCTTTATGGAGTTACTCCTTTCAAACCTTGGAGTAGGCACAAACCAGATGTGTCTCATTTCAAGATTTTTGGCTCAAGAGCATGGGCTAGAATTACACTAGATAAAAGGAGGGATTTGGAACCCCAAAGCCAAGATTTCCTATTTGTTGGGTATTCTAAATATTCCAAATGGTTCAATATGATCAACATTAGCACTCAAAAACCTTCATTGAAAGGAGTCTTCAGTTCGAAGAAGAGCCTATGGTAGCAGTAGAAATTGGAGAGTCCTCCTCACCTCCTCCACCTTTGGTTGTAAGTGAAGTAAATAATGAAATTTATGATTCTGATATGTCTTATAATAATTATTTAATTTCATATCCAAACATCCCCACACGGCCAAATTGGGAAGCAAATACCATCCAAGTAGCAAGGGAACTAGCTGGGAATCCTAGAGATTCTAGGAGGACTAGATCTCAGTTCAAGAGTGCCCTTTTTGTAAAAGATCATTTATTTTCTTATAATTGTTTTATAATGATTGAATATGATCCAAAAACACATGAATAGTCATGTGAATATCCAATATTGAAAACATCCATGAAGGAGGAATTGCATTCGCTCCAAAAGAATGACACATGGGATCTAGTCATTCTCCCCCCAAGGAGAAAGCTATCCAAGTGTAAGTGGGTTTTCAAAACTAAATTTTCTGATTATGGTTATCCTATGAATTATAAGGCAAGTTTAGTGTCCAAGGGCTTCTCCCAACTCCAATTCATTGACTACAATGAGACCTTTGTACCAGTTGCAAAGATGGACTCCATAAGACTAGTTTTAGCCATTACAACTTCCAAGCAGTGGGAGGTACATCACATGGATGTGAAGAGTTCCTTTATACATGGTGATATAAAAGGATAAATATATATGCATCATCCAAAATGATTTTTGAATAATTCATCTCTTCTATGCAGGTTGAATAAATCATTGTATGGGATAAAACAAGCTCATAGAGCTTGGTATGCTAAGGTTGATGGATTTTTGCTATCACTGAACTATTGTAGATGAACATATCACCCAAATGTATATTTGAATATGATTCATCGTTATTTAATCATCATTGTATTGTATTTTTATGACATTATGATCACAGGAAGCTCCAAGAAATAAATTTCCTTCTTAAAGGATGCAATGAACCATGCCTTCTCTATGACTAATTTAGGATTGCTAAGCCAATTTTTGGGGCTTGAGATTTCTCAATCAGATATTGGAAGCAAGGTACACTGATTTCAAGTATGCTTCAGATCTGCTGAATAAGTTCAAAAATAAGTATTTAAATCCAAGCAAGACTCATTTCCTTTCAGGAGTTAAGCTTGAAGAAGTGAAATCAACTCCATTGGAAAACAACACCTTGTATAGGAAACTGGTTGGTTTTCTTCTCTATTTGACTCATACTCGACATGGTATATATTATGCAGTGAGTGTGTCTTTCAAACACATGGATCAGCCTCATGACATCCATTGAAGGGAAGAAAAAATAATCCTAAAGTTTGTACAAGGAACAAAAACTCATGGGATTCACTATGTTGCACAATCTAGCCTAGAGTTAGTTGGTTTTACTGACTCTAATTGGACAGGTGAAAAAAATGATAGGAAATCAAATTCTAGATATGTGTTTATGATTATATATGGACCAATTATCTATTGAAGTAAGAAACAAATTGCAATTGTACTTTCATCTACAGAGGCAGAGTACAGAGGAGATGTGAATGCAGCTACTCAATGTTTGTGGTTGTAGGGAATACTTGGAGAGTTTGGGATCAAGTCAGATAATTCTATATTCATCTATTATGACAACCATAGTACCATTCGAATCATAATTGATCTAATACTGAGGCAGTGAACCAAACACATCAAGATCCATATGCACTACATCAGAGGACTTGTGCATGATGGGGTCATTGATCTGCAATAGTGTGCATCATCTGAGCAAGTTGCAAACATATTCACCAAGATTTTTTCATCGAGGACCTTCATAAATATTAATTATTTACTCAGGATATTTTTTCATGTGGTGAATACTTATTGAAGACCATATTTCATACAGTTTTGTTCATGTCCATGTTTGACGGAGGATTTTCTCACTTATGGTGTTTTCCTCTTTATTTGTTTTGTATGGACAAGAAGTATGTAAAGGGTGACTAAGAATTGTTTATAGAACCTATATATGTGATATTTTACTTAAATTCAGGCTTAAGAGGGGGTGTTGGAATAATTAAAACCCATTGCAAGACTTACGAAAAAATAATTGACCTTTTTGAATAATTCCTAGGTCCTACACTAGCTAGTTTGCACCCAATTCCATTTTTGAGGTCAAACTTGCCAAAACTGCCTCGTGGAGCAAGTTAGAAATATTCTAGATAATATTATTCTAATCCATAGACTTCCTAGAATAGAAACTATGCATTACCTCCTTATCCATAGTTTCCATCTTTTTTTGTAGTTTTAAGGCAAACGCTAAAGCTAGTTTTAAGGTAGGCTTCCTTGTTTTTTGCACCAACTCACCTCCCTTATTTTCCTCATATAAAAGCATCATAAATTAAAATTTCCTATCACTTTGATATGTACATACTCATTCATCAAATTCGTGAGCATCTTGACTCATCTGGAAAGTGCTTTATGCACCTATGGGGGATTTTGACTAGTTTAGTAAGCCTGCTTTTGTACTGATTCGAATAACAACCTAATGCTTTCAAATCCTTGTATTATATATTTTATGATCATCCTACATCTATTCAATGATGTTTTTTGTAAATTAATATCATCAACAATTTGTGCATTGTCACATATTCAATCTCCTTCTTGAGTGTTTCTTGCTTCAATGATGGTTTTTGTAAATTAAAATCATCAACAATTTGTGCATTGTCACATATTCAATCTCCTTCTTGAGTGTTTCTTTCATATTTTCAAGCAATTTTTTGAGTTCAATTGTTCTAGATTTGGGATAAATTTCCTCACAAGACACTAGAATAGGCGCTAGTAAGCCATAACTTGGAACAAATTGCACTAAACACTTATGAACTTTAATGAAATTGTTTTAACATATGTCTAGATGAGGATTATGTTCCAACACCCACCCCCCCTTAATCCAAAATGGTAGTGAGCAATGAGAATTATTGAGGTCCTAGGAAACAAAGTCCTATGGACACCCTTTACATTATTAATCCATGTAAGTGAGGAAATATGCAAAACCACATGGGGAAAATCCTCCCTAAAAATGGACATCAAGATAAGGAAACCAAAAAATACTCTTCCAAACTAAATGAATATGTATAGAGGAATCTTCTTCTTGGGAAGAAGTGGATCATGCTCCCAAAACATATGCTTGAGTTCTTCAACAATGGAAGCAAGTGAATCTAGAAGTCATTTGAACTTGCATAGTGAACCAACTAGGGTGAGAACAAATCCAAATCCAAACTTTAGCTTCAAACCATAATAGGTTATATCATATCTAAGTGAATTAGGTGTTCTCCATGTTTTCTGTAACTCTGAGAATCAGTGCTAGCAATAATATAGGAATACATAGGAAGCATGGATCCAAGGAGAGCGAATGAAACATCTCCAATCTTTGATATTTCTTTAAAAACATGCAAGGGATCACTCTTTCACACACCAAAAGAATCATGGAAGAACAAAGACGAGAGATGAAATAAATTTTCTTCAAGAAGAGCAATTCGGAGCTCGAATGATATCATCATGAGAAACAACTTCTTGGAAAACAGAGGAAGCGACAGAGGAATAAAGTTGAACTGGATCATTTGTTTAATATTATTTTGTTTCTTCATGTGCCTACAAACAACATTCTATGAAATTCCTTACTTCAATAGCATGCACATTCGAGAGTGCTTCACACCTGTGAAAGGCCAAAAGGTGAAACCAAATTACCAGAGGTAATAACTGAAAGCAAATATGGAAATTGTTTTGTATCAGACTAGCTATGATACCATATTAGAATTTAGATTGCACAAAAATCACATCTCTAGGATCTAATACATGTGACAATAAAACCTAGATCTATATAGCAAAAACAACCTCACTTATAGTTATTTGCATAGAGAGAAAGCAAGAATAGAGAAGAAATATTGGACAAAACACTAGAGGAAAATCACTCAAGTGGGAATTTTTCCATTGTATTATTGTTTTTCAATATTAGTACAATATATAGATTCTATCAAGAGACAAAATTGAGAGGCTTATATGCATTCGAGTAGCTCACAATAATGAGGCTTATCTTGACTAAATCCCCAATCTATGACATTATTCCAAGTGTGACTCTAAGCAATGGCCATAAATTGATACATTGAACCTAGTCATACCATGAGAAGGTTAGCATAGTCAACTTGTAGAAATAATAGATCAATGCTATGAGCAATGATGATAAGAAGAAGCACAATAAATAGATCTTGCTACTAAGAATTCTCACAAGCATACACAGGAAAAATAGAGAGAAGAAAAGAGACTGAATCACATGAATGAAGAGATGAGTATTGGTGTGTATCCTTCCATTGAATAATGATGAATAATAGTGTGCATAAATAGTACATCCCTCATAGGAAAATCGAATTGTATGGAAACAACTCATAAAGCTCAAAAAGGCTGACTTACCAAAATATAACAAACCCTCATAGGTGGCTAAAGCACTTCCCAAATATATCAAGGACCTCACGAGTTGGAAAAAGCATGAGTGAGTTGTCAAGGAGATGGAAAAAACATGATAATCCTATAAAATAGAGAAAAACTAATGGAGGATGGGTTGGAAACAAAAGCTCCCATTTTCCTAGTTGACTAGCTTTTATCTTATCCATAGAAAAGCATAATAAAGCAAAATCTGTTGTAAAGTCCTATATACTAATTTTGGATGGTCAAAAGGTGGTTAAGATCAACCCAGAATTAGAAATAAATCATTCCTAGTATATAGATGGCATGTATTGACTTTAAGGTGCAAGTGGATGCCAACTAATTAAGCTAGTGGGTGAATAATTAATCAAATAATGATTAATTTTCTACCCTAAGTTGTGAGTGGGTTTATTATATTCCAACACCCCCCTATAAGTCTGACTTTATGATGGTATGACAAAAAAATATAGATGCATATAGATGCATATAGGGCCCAACAACAAGGCTTTGGTCACCCTTTAACAATTATTATGTCCAGAAAAGTGAGGAAAGAGGCAAAACCCATGGGGAAAATCCTCCCTCAAGATAGGACAAGGCACAAAATTTGAAATATGTCTTCAACATATCTTCATATTCACTTTAATGAGCTGATTCAACTACTTCTGGAAGAAGGACTTGCTGAAGAAATCATGAACTCCATGATCATGCGCTGGAGTGTAGAACCTGCAAGAAGGAAGAGGAGAGACTCCTTGTATCTCATCAACTAATGAAGTAGAAGCATTATCTGAATGCTTCTTTTTGATGTCAAACTCTAATCTGCAAACATAATCTAAAATGGAAAAGAGATATGTGCATACTCCTTCCCAAACGGTACAAAAATTAAGACAATTTATTTCACACTCAATTCCCTGAATAGCTGCAAAATTGTGATGTGAATCACATGTCAATCTTCCAATCTGATGTAGCACTTGCATATATCTAATATGAGGTTGATAAAACTCTAATATATAATAAATATTAACATATGGAATATCAAGGACAAATGCTTCAATGGCTCAATGAGGATATAGGGACAGACTAGGAAAATTATGAGCAACTGGGGAAAACTGATAGGTGTAAAAATCTGAATGATGGATGGGCATAAGATATGAACCATAAGTGTTTAGAACAGATCCTAACATGTTTAATATCAGTCCATATATGTCTAAGGCCATGGATAACCAGCCACTGAAAGTTGGGAAAGACTTCAAATCATGTAAGATAAATATCACTACATAAGCGACCAATGAGGAATCAACTAGTGAACTAGGGATTTGTATAGCCTTAGGATTATTCAGAGCTATGGTAGATGGTATGGATGGTGGTATGGTATGTGTATCAACCTGTAAATATGCTTCTAAATCAAAATCCAAAGGATCACATATAAGCATATCAATAGACTCATGGGAATACACTGGTAATGAATCCTCTGTATGAAAGGAGGAAATAAGGAGATGTTCAAAATCTTCAAGAAGGCTTTGAGTATTGATGCCAAGAAAAAAGGAGGATATTCTGAAGCACATGAGATCAAGTAAGATAAGTGTTATGACACAAATAAGGATTGATGTAGCTAAGCAAACATCCTGGAAGTCACTGGGTTGCGCACCATCAATGACAGAGGTATGAAAAAGGTGTGAAGAATCTGGCACATAGATCTCAGAATCTAAGATAGGAGATTTAGAGAACAATGAATGGGTTATAGGATCATAATCAATATCAGAAACAGCTCCATATGTTACTTCTTTTTCATCAATAGTATCACAAGAAGAAAAATCACCTTCAAGAGACACAGAAAAAAATGGCTCTTCAATATTTGCTTCTTGATTGAAGGAGGAAGCATTCGAATCAAAGAGGGAAGCAACAACATGAACTGTATGAGAAACTTCTTCATCATGATCAACTTCATCATAGAATGTAGATGCCAAGAAATCTTGAGAGAGAGAACAAGAGAAGATGCTAGGTTCGCTCCATGCTTCATCTTCAATTTCCTGCAAACCAAAAGCTTTGTCCAAAATTTTCCAAAGCTCAA
The DNA here is from genome assembly GCA_001517045.1 of Pseudotsuga menziesii. Taxonomy (NCBI): domain Eukaryota; kingdom Viridiplantae; phylum Streptophyta; class Pinopsida; order Pinales; family Pinaceae; genus Pseudotsuga; species Pseudotsuga menziesii. Next base: position 207,731 of record LPNX010147317.1, read on the forward strand.
ATGGGAGTTCAGCAGAATCTATGAGATGATATATATTTGGAGACATTCCCAAACACATAATTCCATAATATCTATCACAATTATTTATCCAATCAATATTCTCTTCATAAGACTCAGGTTCACTCAATGCACCAATGGAGACATCAAAGAGACATTGCCTCTTCAAGTATGCACTCATCTTTGGCTTCCAATCAGCATAGTTGAAAGGAGATAGTAGAGGAACTTTTGAATCCATATTGAATTTATTGATATGATCTAAGAGATACTCTCTGCAACCTACAAAACAAACTAGGAGAAAATCTTGTAAGCTAGACAAGCTCTTCTTCAGAGAGGGATAGGAGACTCGAAGCACTCCTCAACTTTGTAGAACTTGATAAACCTTGCTGCTCTGATACCATGTAGAAATAATAGATCAATGCTATGAGCAATGATAATAAGAATAAGCACATGAAATAGATCTTGCTACTAAGAATTCTCACAAGCATACACAGGAAAAATAGAGAGAAGAAAAGAGACTGAATCACATGAATGAAAAGATGAGTATTGATGTGTATCCTTCCACTGAATAATGATGAATAATAGTGTACATAAATAGTACATCCCTCATAGGAAAATCGAATTGTATGGAAACAACTTGTTATCCACTTATTTGTACAATAGTTGGGTTACCTGAGGAGTCGTCGGTTGACAAACTTGTTCAAAGTCTGATTCCAGTGTATCAGTTGATCTGTATGCTTGTCTAGCCAATATTGTCTAGTCACTTTTTTATTTTGAATAATTTTGACCATGGCCCCACGGGGTTTGTAATAAAATGTGCTAGTAGGATATTTTTGAGTGGTTCAGTCTCCTGAGACATAGAATCTCAAATAGGGTATTCCAAGGAGTTTTTTGCCCCTGACAATGATGCTCTGCCTTCGACCGAGTATAATTCACGAGGTTTTCTCCCGCTTCCTCCAAAGCTGAAATGCCCGATGTTGAATTCTGGGCCTTGGGGGGTTATTAGAGCCCAACTGAGTGTTATAAGCCTAATAGACATTATTTAGATAGATCATGGTCATGTCCTAAGTCATCTGGACACATAAAAAAAAATTGAAAAATCTTTTTCGAACAGTGAAAAATTATTTTTTTTTAATTTGTTAAGTTTTAATTACTTTTCCTAAGTTTTTTGGGTTAATTTTTCCATAAATTAAATGGAAAAAACCCATTCATGGTAAATAAGTCATCCGAGCTCTGAATTCAGTGATTGAAGGCTCTAACCTTAAGCCAAAAATCATTCTCGATCAACCAGCCAGTTAAAACCAACTTTCAAATCAACAATCGGACACATAATGCCTTTTTACTCAAAAAATTCAGTTTTGAATAAATAAAAAATGAATTTTTATTAAAAAATGATTATTTTGGAGAAAATTAAAACTCTCCAAATTAATCCAAATTCAGTAAAATAAAAGGCTAAATGGCATCTCATGGAGCACTTATGATGATTGGAGTTATCATAACTCAGCTTCAGTCATCATTAAGAGAGCAATTAATTTATTATTAGTTAGCAGACATGTCATCTCCAACTAAAGATTAGATGGAGAGCTCTCATTCATCCGGTGATTTGATCAAGGTGAAGACTAAAGATTACACCATCAGTGGGTTTCCCAGACCTAGCACAAACTCCAGCCAGACCTAAAAAGGTGGCTTTACCAACATCCAGGAGCCTCCTTCACCCATTCACGCCCCTCTCTCCTCATGAGGGCGTCATCACACATGTGGCCTCATCCTTGGCTTGTTTTTAGTGCATAGGTTTGGAGTGGGTGTGCCTTGCTTGGGTGGAGGCCTCCCCTCACTCTCGGTTCTCCGGTTTAGGTCTAGGATTTTTGTTAGGTGGTTAAACTGGTTAGGGTTGGTTTTTTGGTTTTAGGGTTTTAGCACTCTCTCATTTGTTAAATAGAGGCTTTTTCAGCTCTATTGGGATGGAGAATTTGTGCAAGTACACTCTGGAAAAATTTGTAATATCTTTTGAATTTGAATAAAGCAAGAAGACTTTGGAGGTCCATGTGGGAGTTATTTGTGTGCCATGCTTCATCTTGTTCAAGGTGATACCATTCTTAGTTCATTTGTTTTGATTCTTAAGTATATGATCGTGTGATTAGAAGGCTAACAATCTAGCACAATATTATTTGATCTATGCTTTTCTCTTAAGTTTTGTGACTTTCAGGTACTCTCCCAAATACAAGAGCTCTTGTTTGGTTTATGCATTCATTCTACAGGTTCCTAAGGGAGTCTTCTACTTTAATAAATCAAGAAGCGAAGGGCTTGCTTGCCTCATCCATCAAACCACAAACTTCAAAAAATCTATTGGTTACATTGGTTACTACAAAACGGATCTACATTTTTACAGGTTTTATCCTATCGATTTGCTTTCCAAGTAGTGCAAGTATCTTCAATTTATTTACACTTCTAGATCTTGCATTATGATTGGCTAAAGTACATCCAAGATTCATACTTTGATCTACTCGTTGGGTTTAGATCTACTGTTTTCAAATCTTTAACTTTTACTAAATCTAAGATCCTAGTCTCATTTCAAGTTTGTAAATCCATGTTTCTTTTTTGCCTTGGAAAACATGCACAAGTTTTCTCGAAAAACGTGCAAATTTTCCATTTTTTTAGGCTTGCTGGTTTTCTGTATTTTTCTGTTAATTCTAAATTCTGGAAATTCATTAAAAACAGAAAAAAAAATTCAAAAATTTAAAAATAAAAAAAAAAAAAAATTTAATTTTTTGACTTTTTTCTCGAAAAGCGTGCCATTTCAAGCTCGTTGTTTTTTGGGATGATTTTTTGACTTTTTCTGTTAATTTTAAATTCTGGAAATTCATTAAAAATCAGAAATTTTTTCTTTTTTTTTTTGACTTTTTTCTCGAAAAGCATGCCATTTCAAGCTCACTGTTTTTTTACTGATTTTCTGCTATTTTCCAGATTCTGGAAATTAGCCTAAAATGTTAAAAAATCTTTAATTTTAAATTCACAAAAAGTCCCAAGTCGTTTCGTCAAAAATCGTGCATTTTACATAAAAAACGGTGAGCTTGCCTGATCCTTTCCAAGTTTTGATTTTGGGTCGCATTCCATTGTTTTGATCTTTTATTTCATCTCATAAGGCACTTGTCTTCTCATCCACTTAATCTTTTCAAATCACAGGTTAAAATTGGTTTCCTAACACTCTTACTAGTCCTTGTTTAGAGCTCTTATCCACAGGTGAACCAAAAGCAAAACCAAACAAGAAAGAGCAAGCAGAACTAGATCCAAAGACATGGATCCAAAGCCAAAAAAGAAGTCATTCTCCTTTGTACAAACTCATAAGAGTTTTTTAATTTTACTTAAGTTACTTCTCAAAGTCCTGACAAGGATTAAGTTCCAAAGGCATTTGTACTTCATTAATAAAACAAGGCTAAGTGGGATAGAGCCTCCCATACTTGGTTTTTCTTCCCCATTTGGAGAAGAGTGTTTTTTGTTCTTAGCTTAGATTTATTTCGAGTACTTAGAGTAGTTTCATTTTTTTTTGCAAAGTAGATACTAATTGTTAGATTAGCCCATTTTGTTTCATTAACTAGGTTGATTACTTCATCTTTTAATTTTTTGTATCTTTCATAAGTAATTCAACTGTTTAAAGTAGAAATCTCTTGAATCTCACTTTGTAGATCAAAAGTGCTCTCTGTTGGAGAGTTGTCTTTTCATTGTTTAATAAGTTAATCAATTAATCTTGAAAGTCTCTTGAACTTGCTGTAATCCAAGTCAAGAGCACTCTCTATCAGAGAGCATTCCCACTACATATCATTGCATCAAGCATATAGATTAGCTAAGTCTCTTGAACCACTGTCATAAGACAAGGTCAAGAGCGCTCTCTGTCGAAAAGTTTTAATTAATTAACTTAATAAAATTTGCAACTCACACCCCTTTAATTAATTAACCCCCTTCCCTCCTTGCTAGAGTATGCTCTGACCGATATTAGATCGGAATACCCAGAAATGGCATTGGATCTCTAAACCCCACAAGAGGAACTTAACTAAAACTTTTCCCCATAACCAACGCACCGGCATTGTTTGATAAATACCGAGGCATGTGGTCAAATTCCAAGTGTGGGCACCAGGCTACCCAATCTAGGCATTGGTAGTTAAGTTATTGAACACTTACCTTTGATCCCAGACAGGTCCATCATGTCTTCGAACGGAGCCACTGAAGGTATTTCCTGTTAGGACATCCAGCTACCATAAGCGAAGATCACAAGTAAAAACTCTTAAAACTTACCAAGAGCACTTGCAAAACCTAACATTCACTGGCATCTTTTGGGATTCACATCTTTCTATACACGAAGCATCTCTGATAAGTTGACTCCATAGGCACTGGTTCTATCTTTTAGCATTGCTGATAATCTGGGCCATTTGTTCATTGAATGTTTTGATTATAAGTCATATCTGTGAATGCTTTATCAATTTCATGAAATTCTCAAATATTTGTCTATCTTTTAATTCTGGTGATAGCAACATGGATTGCTTTGTCTTGTGCTCAATTCATCACATTAATCATCTTAAATCACAATAACTCCTAAACAACACCCATCCGCATCTGAAACATCTAAAAATTAAATTAAACATTGAGCCATAGAAAACTCTTTGTTATGGACTACCCCCCTTGGCTTCGTTAGGAGTTAGCCTAAACAGAGGAGGTAGGAGTGGGTGACAGTACCTAGCTCTGTGCTTTCCCCCAAGGTCACACCTCTCCCACTTTCTCAAGTGAGGAGACAGCTTTAAGAATATTTCTTCTACTGGTGTGCAATCGGTAGACAACACAACTCATAAAGCTCAAAAAGGCCGACTTACCAAAATATAGCAAACCCCCATAGGTGGCTAAAGCACTTCCCAAATCTATCAAGGACCTCACAAGTTGGAAAAAGCATGAGTGAGTTGTCAAGGAGATGGAAAAACATGCTAATCCTAGAAAATGGAGAAAAGATAATGGAGGATGGGTTGGAAACAAAAGCTCTCATTTTCCTAGTTGACTAGTTTTTATCTTATCCATAGAAAAGTAGAAAAAGCAAAATAAAGCAGAATCTGCTGTAAAGTCCTGTATACTAATTTTGGATGGTCAAAAGGTGGTCAAGATCATGCCAAAATTAGAAATAAATCATTCCTAGGATATAGATGGCATGCAGTGACTTTAAGGTGCAAGTGGATGCCAACTAATTAAGCTAGTGGGTGAATAATTAATCAAATAATGATTAATTATTTTATCTTAAGTTGTGAGTGGGTTTAATATATTCCAACACAACTAATGTGAAAGGTATCAATATGAGGGTGCATGAAGTGTTTTATAGGATAATTAGTTGCCTTTAATACACCAATTTGACCAATTTACCCAAGAGGTTGCATCTTTGTCCCTTAAAACATCAAACTGGGCACCTTAGCTCCTTAAATCATGGAATGCATCCATAAAACATGGAAGTGGGGAGGTATACTTCTTAAAATAGGTAAATGCATGTAAGAAGTGGACAAACATGGCTAGATAATCTTATCACTAGTCATTGGGGTCAAGTGTGGAAAAAATCTTGGTTCAAGACGCTAGAATAGGCACTAGTAAGCCATACCTTGGAACAAATTGCACTAAAAACTTAGGAAATTTAATGAAATTTTTTTAACCTATGTCTAGATGGTTATTATGTTCCAACAATGTTACAATCGACCTATAATTGGGAATATACCTCTCATGCATCTCATGTCCTCTTACAAAAAAAATATCCTAAACTATGCCAACTCCCTCATCTTGAGAGAATCCTAAAGTAACAATATCATCAAGGAAAACTCCCTCTATATGAGAGAATATAGTGTCCCTATATGTGCACTCTATAATACTCTAATTAGTTGTAATTTTAGAATCAATCGCAAAACATTCTCCACCAAGGATTCAAACATCTCCAATGAACAACTAGAAGGATTATGGATGAATTCAATCTCATCATCATGCCTCTCCTCTTTTGTACAGTTAGAAGTCTCATGCATGACAGAAAAAAAATGATACATGACTAGAAAAACTTGCTCCTACATGCTCCTAAGCCACTGGATCAACGATCCCCACTTTCTCATTGATCGAGGAAAACCTTGCACACTATCTCACAATCAGGGTGCAATGATTAAAACTAGCTTAGCATGTGCCTCTTGAGAAATAAGATTTCCCACCAATATACTGTTGGAATGTTTAAGTGCCACTGGATTAGCAAGGAATGTAAAATGGTCACTATCTCAACCCCTCTAGCTAAAGTCATCAAAGTTTATATACTACAATCACATATGGTGCATTATTTCTCATTAGAGGAAATTTTTTAGTGTATATCTATCATACAAGAAACTAAAAGCAGGTTTCTCCTCCAACATAGAACAAATAAAATATCACTCAAATTAAGAACATCACCCGAAGGCATATGGAATGAAATGGAGAAAAATACTCTCACATGTTATGTGTCATCATCATAAGATCCATATTCTTGCCTCCTCTTTCTCTTGAATCCTATTGAATAATGACCTATCATATGTCATGTGCCTTTAAGCTCCATTTTCCACATACCATCCAAAAATTAACACAGTGTTAGTATATAAATAAGAAGCCATAGAAAAGATAGTCTCAAACTGAAAGTTCGTCCTATACTCATGTTATAGTCTCATATACAATTTGTTTCACACCCTTCCCTTTTTTAAATGGACATGTTCTTACATTATGTATCACCTCTTAACATTGAAATCACATGACCTTACACAGGTCCTTCTTATGTATATTTTTCCTATCCTTCTTCTTGAATAATTTCTTTATACACTTCATCGTCTTCTTAAGGAGACCAATATCATATACTTCTCATTTCTCTAAACAAGATTGTAATATAATTTCCTCCTACACAAGATCCACCCAAATCTTAATTAGGAAAATCAGTATCTTTTCTTGACCACAAATATCCTAAAAAAAACGTTTCCAAGAAAGAGAAATCCCTTCAAGGGATATAGATACTAGGTTCTAAGCCTCAAATTTAGTTCCAATGGTAGCCAACTAATAATTTAGTTTGCTTATCTTGGTCAAGAATCTCACCAGAGTATATGTCTTGCTAATACAAACTTTTGATATTTGGTTTCATAAGAGAACATGTTGAGAAGCAAAAGAATTCTAAAATAACTTGACCAAAACATCAAACATGCTCTTACCTAACTTATCAATAATGTGAAATATGAAGTAATCCTTCATAGGATAAAAAATTATTCTCTTCACCTTGGATTCCTTCTTTTAATGAGCTGACATTTTTATTGGATTGGTAGGTTCTAGAATGTTGCTCATAGCATGGTCCCAAAGATCAACCTCTTCCATAATGATCTAAACCTTAATCTTCCGTGGAAAAAAAATTAAGCTGCATCCATCTTATCACACTATCTTAGACTAAGAGTGACTTTACACATTCTAAAAGGTCTGAAGTGCACACAATCACTAGTATATGCAATAGGCAAAGTAACCCTTCCAAGGGAAAAGGTTCTTATATAAAGAAACCCATGGTTTCACACCCAATGACATTAACTATGACAAGTACTCATCCCATGTAATCACTAGCTGAAATACAATTCCCTTTTACTCAATATTGATCTCAAATACATCTGCTCTAATACCATGTTACAAATTTCTCCATAATGGCACTTCAATCGAATTTAGAAATTTCACCTTATTTCTAGAAGGTTTCTCAGAGCTTAACTCTAAAATTTTCTTCCTTGGGACTGTAGTAAATCAAAGTAAAAAATATCATTGGAAGAAGTACAATAATTCACTTTCCAATAGCCCTAAATTTCTCTACAATTAAGAGGAAAAAGACACCAACCAATGAGATAAGTTTTCATCCCTTCCAAGGAAACTCATCAATCTATATTCAAGTCTAAAATATAGGCTTTTACAACAAAAATAACAAAAGTATTAAAGAAGTAAAATCAGCCCCTTTATCTTCCTCTTTAGATGTCAAATTACTTAATAATTTTCACTTTTACTGATGCCTAATCAACAATATCATAAATAGATGTAAATAGAAAAATAGGAATAACACATGTAACTGAAAATTGATCTAAAATTGGCACAAGATATTATGGTTGGATACTTCATATATAATCTCGATGATAAAGTACATACCCTAGCCTTCTCTTAATGCTACAAAATCCAACCATGCAAAATTACGTAGCTAGGATAAATAATTAAACCCTAGCTCCATCAAGAAGAATAAGTACAAGAATCCCTCCAACACTATTTCTAAGTCAATATGTTCTCCTCTTCACTTATTCTTCACAAGTCCACCCTAAGGATTTCTCCCAAAACCCTTGTAGCTCAAGGAAAACCCTGGCTACGTGCAAAAACAGCCACCTTCCGTCTATAGGATGGAAGGGTAGGGTTCCTGTTGGTTGGAAGAGAACCTGCAAACAAGTTTAGGGCCAAGCTACGAAACCCTGCATGGAATAGTTAGAAAACAAAATATGGCTGCAAGAGATCAATGGACACCTATAGCAAAGCATTAGGAAACAAGCCTAGAAGCAAAATATGTTAGAAAACTACAATGAAAATGACACAAAACAAAATTATACCTTCTATTTGGGTGGAAATGGGCCACCATGCCCTAGCTTTGGAAGCACCTCTCTCTCTTTGGGATGGAATTTTGGCTTGTGGAGCAATGGAGGAGAGGGAGGGTGAAATGCTTGAGAGGAAAAGGGTCTCAAGGCACTCACACAGGCAGCATAACGATAGGGAGAGAAGGAGTGTTTTGAGATTGACGCCCACCCCTCTATTTATAGTTTTTTCTTGAGATTTTAGGGTTTTAAGTCCCTAGTTAGGGCTTTAGCCCATTTTTTGGGCTTTAAGCCCCTTTTGCCCAATTCTTAGCTCCTTTGGGGGTTTTAAGCTCCTTTGAGGGGTTTTAGCCCCTTTTTAGAGGTTTTAGCCCCTATGAGAGCTATGTTGGCTCTTTTTAGGGATTTTTAAGCCATTTTCATGTTTTTGAGCCTTTGCAAGGGTGTGGGGGTCAAATGAGGGTAGTCTAATGGATGTCTTTAGGTGGTGTAGGTCATGTAGAGATTATTGAGGGATTTTTTGGGTTAACAGATTGCATCCTGATGTGTGAGGGCAGGAGCTCATCGTATGGCCAACGGACATCAATGGATTTTTTGGGGAGAGGTGGTGCTTCCTGGGCTGGGGCATGGTAGCTTTTGGTTTTTGTATTAATATGGTTCCCATCAATGGGTGAGATATAAATAATGTGTGACATGTATATGGATGAGGCGGGCATCCCCATGCTCATAATGATGTCAAAAGAATAATGTGATCTAAGCTCTATAATACAAGAGCCGATCATGTACAACTATTGTTACAATAGTGGTTGCCTCAATGAGAGGCTAAATACAATACTGATCTGAAGAACTAATACATTGGACCCATCGCATTCTCATGGAATGTTATATCTTCATAACTGATGACCTGCTGAATCTGGGACGATACATAACTATGGGGACTTACTGACGGAGAGTCAGAGTCTCTGTGGTACACTATGCTGCATCAATCACGAATCTATATAGAAGCACTGTTGAGGCTTCTGAACACTGTCTCCAACGCAGCCCAAAAATCAAAAGGGACATGAACCTATCTGGGTCCCGTAATAGACTCACCAAAGTGCTAGAGTCAGGTGACAACCGGGGTCTTAGACCAAATACTGCACAGACCAATACCTTGTACGAATCTCAACGGTGTGATGATGTAGCTATAGTTGAGCACATGAGACACAACCATCCCGAGAGGCACTAAGGACTCCTCTCAAGTGGTCCAAGGAACTCATCAATGAGGTTAATGAAACCAGGATATAAGGACCTCTGGGTCTAACCTCTGGAATATGTGTGTTGTCGTCGACAAAGGGCGACCTGCAACTGGCCAAGGCAATGGTGTTTCCTTGACCAAAAGCACGAGGGAGATAACTGAAAGATGTGAGACAATCTGAGTACTGACCCACTGAATGGGGGGGGAGGTGGAATAGGGGTAGGGAATCACGGGGGACTCAAACTTCCTTTCTTCAGAGTGTGACGACAGGGCAGACCAGGCAGCAAATGAAACTGACTCATGGGAAATGGATCATAGCTGTAATACCGGGAATGTAACTGGAGATGGGAAATACTTGGGGGAGGTAGAAACTTTTTGTATTGAAGGAATCCAAGGAAGACAAATCGTAGAGTACTCTGAACAAAGGCGACCCAAAGTGGGAATGTTTCCAAACATTTATATATGGGGTGGTGTCTAAAGACACCGTTGTGGTACGATCTAGTGGATTTTTAGTGAGCCCAAGAAAGTAAATGCTCGATGGTGCTTTCAATTTTAGAGAGTCTGAAAGCATGAAGAAGACTCCAGTGAGTTCTATTTTTCGTTGATAGTCTCCTGTGACCGAAAAAGGTTAAAAGTGTACATAGGGGAGCTCGCCCATCCTTTGTGGGATGGGAGACTTCTTTACCGTTGGTAGTCCAATCAAGTCAAAAAAGGTTAAACCTGTACTGACTAGATGGTCATTCAGATACTTTTATGAGCATGAACGAAACCAAGTTTTCTCGGCAATCTTTTCTTGATGAGAAGGATGGAAAAGAGATTAACGACAACCCATGGTGAGCTTTTTTGTAAAGTTCAGCCCCTCTACCTGAGAAAGCATAAAAGGATGCAGAGGGGAACGGTCTTGACTTGAATGTGCCAAGGTGGTCTTTTTCAGATGGTATTCTACATAGTCTGTAAAAGGAGATAAACGAGACGATGTAGACACCCTTTCTTATACTTTAATGAGCGAGAAAGGAAGCAATTGCGCTCAGCAATCTTTTCATTCTTTTAGGAGTCAAAAAAGAGCTTAATAGAAACTCCAGTATGGTCAACCGATCGAGGAGGCACTGAAGTTGCTCCCATGTCGAGACAATGGACAGTGGTCCAAAGGTCATTCATGTAGTATGGATGGAGCAGGTGGCTCTTGAACATACCAATACATGCATGAGATAGATCATGGCAGAGGCACGCGAGTCAATGCGGTAGAGGCACGCAAACCGAGGTGGATCTCGGACAAAGGTTAGGAGAGTCTTGTGTGAGTTTTGGTGGACAGACTGAACTGCATGTGGTGTCAGTGCAAGTCCGGAGATAGTTATATGCCAAATGTATGTGAAAGAAATGATCTGCTCTCCGAGAAGTGGTCTGGGGACCCGCGTGAGTTACAGTGGATGAACTAGACTAGACTGTGATGTAAGTAAAGGTTCGGAGACATTTGTATGAAAATAAAGGGGAACGTAAATCGAGGTAACTTTCGAGAAGTGGCCCCAGGAAATGGTCAAGCAAGGGGCACTAATGGTGCCTCCTTATGGGACAATGTCTATAGTATGGATGGAGCGGATGGCTCGTTAACATGACAAAACATGTAGAGGAAGACCTGCGCGGAGGTACGCAAATTGGGGCAGCCTCCAGGGATAGGTCCAGAGAATCGAGTATTAAACATGAGACAATGGTCTCATTAAAAGATAGAGGATGGGAAACCGAACCCGAAAGTGTGAGGGGTGTCTCCAACAAACTTCAGATGACTCTGAATAGTATCTAATGGTGTTTCCCCCAGTGCAATGGTGCATGGGTAAAAACTAGACCGAATGGAGGCCTATGGGTACGAAGCTAGCTCAACATACATGTGTGATTCGCGTGGTGACACACAAACTAACATGACTCCAAGAAATGGCCCAAGGAATTAGCAGGGAGGGAGGCAGTCTAAAGTTCATTTCTCAACCCGAGAGCGTTGTGCAACTGGGGAGATACGAAGAGGCCTCAACCTTCGGGGCAGGTCTGGGGACCCGACGGTATGCTAGCATGGTGGTAGCTAGATCATACACACAACATACTATGTGCATGTGTAGATGGGGGACCACACTATCTAGTGGGCTCCCAGTGACGCAGGGGCAGGGATAATATCTACCTGCTCATGTGCAAATGATGTGACGGAGTTCTAGAATGGACTCACTACAACTAGAAGTGGAACAACGATTGGAGGGGGTCACCGAATTGTGGTAAAAAAGATGCAAAACAAAAAATAAAAACTACGCTATAAGTGACTCATGGTGGTGGTATTAGGCATGGGATCTCTTGAGGTGGAGTCCATTGCGGGGATTCTTCAACAGCCGACTGTCTGATTTAGTGAAGAAATGTGCCCCCTTACCGAGACAAAGGTAATTAGCAAGGCGGGGTGACGAAATCTATCCTTCGATGGGAAGAACCGATTCCACACCATGGTTGAAATGGAATGGGGTAAAACCAGTGGTGGTTTTACAGATCTCTCCATCATCCTGACAGTGGCATCAGGATAGATCAGGTCGATCTTCCATGGGCAAGGAGATGGACGGACTACTGGAGCTAGAGATCACGTAAATGATTGTGGTGGTCGAGGAAGAAATCGGAGGGTGGATCTCCTCAATGGAAGTGACTTCGGATTCAAGGGAATGTTTCTAAAGTTGGCTAAGGGAGGCCCGAAACTTAGCCAAGTCTTGGAAATGGTGGGATTAATGTCCATACAATCCGCAAAGGGCGCATGCATGGTTTGTCCTCAAAGACTTGTTTTTTACTATTGTCCCACTCGGGAGGACAACCACGGGGATGTTCTCCATCGTGTCCATGGAATCTAAGCATGTGCAAATGATGGGAATATTGAGACAACTTTGTGTTGCATGACCATGTAAGTCGCACACGGCGCAAGGTGGAGTTGGTCGAGAGTCAGTGGCTGTTGCTTTGGTGTTTTTTCCCTAGCCCTCTTTGGATGAGTCAGGGATGGTACAAGCGCAAAAGGTGGTTTTTGTGGGCCAAGAGGGGGACATGATTTGATCACAATGGGTTGAACAGGGGTTAACACAACTTGGGGCATCGGAGGTTGGGTTAGTGGATCGAGGTACCATACGGGAATCCCCAATGTGAAGTTGGGTAAGTTTAAGGTGGCCATTACTGGATTACTCATGATGCCAGGCGGAGGAAATAGGAAGGGAATTGTGTGGACTGGGGAGGAACCCAAGCAGTGCCCTAGAGAGTACGTTTGGGGACGCGTTGGTGGTTGTGAATGCGTATGATGTTGTGGTTGCAGATGAGGTTGCGGTTGCTAATGGTATTGTAGCTACAAATGGGTTTTCGGCTGTGGAAGGGGTTGCGGCTACAGATGGGGTTTTTGTGCAATAGTGTTGGATGACAACATGCACAAATCCACAGTATCACTTGGCGGAGATGGTGGTGATACTAAGGGGAAGGAAGCCATCATAGAGGTGTCGGTGAACAACCATGGGCCTACATTCAGGATGATGGGGTTGGTGGTGTTGTCGACTCTGGTTTCAATAGTGGGAATAATGTTAGCTAGTGTTGTTAGCGCTTGTGGGTCATTGCGCCGAGAGGCGCTCTATAGCCCAGTATGGGGGAGATCTTGTAACGTGATGTAACATTTATAACATGTCGGCAAAAAAAATAGTCATAGTGAATATTATGAGAGAGATCTTGTAACGTGATGTAATGTTTGTAACATGTCGGAAAAAAATAATAGTGATACTGAATATTATGGGAGAGATTTTGTAACACAAAATAAAAAATAATATCACTTTCGTAACGTTATTTTTATTAATAAAAAATAAATTTTCTAATAGGCCAAAATAAATGTCAGCCACAAAAACAATCTAATATGGGGGAGATGTTGTAATTTTCCTACCTAACAAAACAATAAAAAAGTAAAAATTTAATTATTCGTAAACAAAAATGTGGGTCAAGAAAAAAACACAAAATTGAATTATCCGCAAAAAAATGTTGGCCTTGCACATGGTATTCTAAACAACCCATGGTTTTATTATACATGGTTTAGGAAGCTCTGCACATGGTTTTTAAACCATGTGCAAGGCCTCCTAAACAACCCATGGTTTTATTATACATGGTTTAGGAGGGCCTTGCAAATGGTTTTAAGACCATGTGCAAGGCCTCCTAAACAACCCATGGTTGTAGGAGGGCCTTGCATATGGTTTTAAAATCATGTGTGGGGAAATGATGCAATGTTTGTTCCTAACAAAATAAAAAATATTATATGTCGGCCATAAATAATATTAAATATTAATAAAAAAAATATTATATGTGGACCTTAAATAAAAAGATGTGTCTTTTGGTTTGAATCAAATCAATGGATACCTAAGAAGAGGTTTGCACCTCGAGAGATTTGATCCATCTCAGCGCTTGATAGAGCCTAGGATTTGGATCTACGCTAGTGGTAAGTCAACTGGTCGACAGTCACGATTTTCCCATCGTGAGGGAACATCATTTGGATATGTCCTAGAAGAAGGTTGTAGTCTAACTGAGTGTTGACGACTTCTATGTCAATTAGGATGGTCTTCCCACCTAAAGAGATGGGGACGTGCGGGAGGATGCCTTGGGCTCTGGTGGGATGGTCATCATAGGCACGCAACGTGGTGGTGGACGGCTACAAGATGGGGGACCCAAGTTTCTACCAAACCAAGGTTGACATGACGCAAGTGGATTCCCCCTCATCAATGATGCACCGGTGCATAACCAAATTCCGAATTGACACCGGGATCTTGAAGGCGATGCTCGATGCCATTCTTGGTTCTCCTTGATCCAAATCAAATGTGATTAATCTGGAGTCGGAGGGGTCTACGGCACCAAGGGTGGCTAGCAAGGATTTTCACTGTGTTGGGCACGTTTTGAGTACTTCAAGAGCCAACATGGTCATAGGTGATTGGGGCAATTCATTGACGATACTATAGTTAACTGTCTCCCTTGCAGTAGTGTTGTTGGAAAGGTGCCTGACGTGGGCCTGCGAGGGGGGGGGTGGAAGGTGAAGAGGAACATTGGCAGTGTTGGATGTGGATTTTGTTGTTGTGTCAGGGGTTTCAATAGCCGATCCGTATTGGTTCTGCCTAGTCTGCAGGCTGATCTCTTCAATTGTCATCGCTATCAGTTGGTGTACTCCTATCTCCGTGGGATGTCGAACAGGATGGGATGCAGGAGCGATTTGGGAAAAGGGTGCGGTTGCTACCAATAATTGGAGTGGTAACGGGTTCTAGAGCACCATGGGAGGAGGGCCCAGTGGTGCTGGGTTCTATTGTGTTTGGGCAGCTGCATTGTTTCCTTGCTGGGCTTCGTCATGGAGGAGTCTTTTGGTGCATCCCATAAGCGAACATTCATGGGTGTAGTTCCCATAGACATTGCACAGCTCGCATGGTTTGTTGGTCCGTAATGGGGCATTCCATCAAGGCGGATTGGGTTGTTGGGGATTTTGCGCTAGCAGGTTGGTGGCATTGTGGGGGGGTTAAGCCATTGGTTTCCTCTTTGGGGTTGGTTGTTACCCCGATTCCTAGCTTGGTCATTTTCCTTGTCCCTATTGGTTGTTGGGGGCAGGTGGGTTGGGACGATTCTGCTGAGAAAACACTTGTCCCAAAGGTGTCGACGGGGCTGGGGTGGGGGCTTGAGTGGCTTGCACTGGTGGTGCATAGTAAACTTGGGGGGCTGGCGGTGCCACAAATCCGTTCATCTGCCCCGAATATTGTTGTGCTGGTTAGGAAGGTGCATGGGCCTGCTGCTGTGGCGCAGGTTGTGTATAGGAGGTTGTAGCTCCAGATTGAGATATCATTCTTGAATAATCAGGAGATTGGTTTGGGTATGCAACACTAGGGGTGTTGCTTGGGTGTGGAGGCATCATGGGTGATGTCACGTGATGTTGTGTTTGGTGGGAAATAGAGCTTATGATGCCATCTACGGCATGAGATGCCCCCGACGCATCCCGGTAGGAGGTGCCTACACGGGGAGCGTCTGGAATGATGGTATAGAGGTATCCTGACTGTGCGTAAATGAGGTCAAACTATTGGGCCTTCAAGATGGCCTCTTCCTCTGTTTGGGGATGTTTAAAGGCGACGCCCTTGGTTATAGGTGAAAGCAAGGTTTTCAAGAACTAGTCCAAGAAGATCCTGTCATCAAGCTTGACCTTGCACAAGCTGCGACGTCTCCTCCACTCATGGATGTGGTCAGTGATGTGGGTCGCATTATTTTGGAGGCAAGATAGTAAGATTTCCACTCCTTCATCATATCTAAGAGGGAGTTGGAAGTATTGCAAGAACATAAAGGCCAAGGAGTTGAATTCTGGGTACTTGGCTTGTGGTAGCTCAATGTACCACTTGGTTGTAGCACCTGTGAGGGTGCGTTGAAATAGTCTGAGTCTGATCGAATCATCTACGATGTTGTTTGATGAGCACCATGGGTGAAACATCATGATATGGTTTTGGGGGCACTCCCCTGCCTTCCCTTCAAACTTGGGGATGTCTGAGGGGAGTTTGGTTGGCATGGGAGGCCAAAAGGTTTGATGATAGATGGGGTCATTGGTTAACCTAGCCAATTCAGGTAGGTTGAAGCATGCCATGAAAGGGAGGTTTGACTGAAGGTTGATGTGTGACAGACTAGCAATGGTGGTGGGGTTTGCGGGAACATAATGTACCTGCGTGATTGGGGGTACTTCTGGCACAGTTATGGACGGGCCACTTCCCCCAAGTATGGCAAGTGGGATGGTGTGAGCGGAAGGGCCACTTCCCCTAGGTATGATAGGTGGGACAGTGTGAATGGAAGGGCCATTGCCCCCAGGTATGACAGGTGGGATAGTGTGAGTGAACGGGCCAATGCCCCAAGTATGACAGTTGGGACAATTTGATTGGTAAGTTCCAGTGGAGGCAGTTGAGTTAGGACAGTCTACATGGAAGTATTAGGACCTCCTGTAAGGGTATTGGTGTTGACATGAGGTATGGACATGTGTCCACTGCCAATGATAATTCCAAAAAATGGATCCGGGTTTGCACCAACCATGGGGCTATATGGTGCGGTACGTAAGTTGGGATCAATTGATATGAGTCTGAGTCTGAGTCAAAGGCTATGTGTCCTTCTGACGATGTAGGGGGTCATTGAGAATAGTCTCAATGGTGTTGGTTCAAGCACCTGAACTATGGTGGATCACCTCTTAGGCATGAGGAAGAACGTGGGGGATCAATTGTGTCTGGTTGGTAGATCAAGGGGTGAAATCTGGTAGTGACGTTCTGGACCTCGGTTTTAGTGGCTTCCTATTGGCTTTCAGGTGGTCACTCGACCACCAAGACTTCCAGGAGATAGCGCTTGGCTTTTTCCTCACGGGAGTGCTAGTCAATTGGTAGGGGTCATTGCCCGTTTCGCTTGGCAATTCCTCTCAGCGGCCAGCTACTTTTGGGTTCCTGTGGTACTCCTCACGATGAGTTTTTAGGCTTAGCCCAAGTACTTCCCACGGTTAAGGAAGTCAGGGACTTATGTCCTCAAAGACTGCAAGTGTTTGAATTAGTGTAAATTAATAAATTTTAATAGCTAGCTCAGCGTCATGAACTCAATTTGGTTATCTTATTTGGTATGGTTGTGTGCATGTCCATTGTATTTATGTTACTCACTTGGTGGCTGCTTGTATGGTTTATGAATATTTCCCAGAGATTTTCCGATTTATTACAGAACTTATAACATGGATAAGTTGTTATGAAACCAGTAAATTGTGAACATAAAATTTAAAACATGCCATAAATGAATCTGAACTATGGTAGACTTACTAGGTGACTTCCTTACACATGTATTCCTCTTCGACCAGGAAAGAGTGTTGGGATCTCAACACAATGGGACTAAGCCCATCCATAGATCCTCAGATCACTCTCCGAGTGCAAGGTCGGTAAACAGGGAGGATGCAAACACCGTGAGGCCCCCTGGGCCTACCACCCCCTCTACCTTCCAAGTCACTCGTTTTAAGTGGTCTCGAAAAATCCCAAGTGAAGAGTCTATTACTATACGAGCTTCACCCTTCGTCTTATCCCACAATACCCCGAAGGGTGATGACTGGGTAGAGGAGGAAGGGCTAGGTAAGGTGTTAATTTCCAATTCTTATTAAAAACTGAAATTTAACCTACAGTAATTTATTCAAGCCTTAAAACAAATTCATTATACAATTAACCAGTTAAATTTATCATTAATTTACATAGCAGTGTATTAAAATGAAAACATATTGCTGGAAAGAGGCAGCTGAGCCACACTGATAGTACAAATAGCAGCAAACAGTCAAGCCCAAAAAGTTAAAATGCTCATACAAAGTAAAGAAAAATGGGTCACGCACCTGTAGAGGACTTTTTTTTGCGGGCTAGATTGTGATCAAACCGTGAGGAATTACTTCAAACGGTTGAAAACCCACTTTGAAAACGGGCCCTTTTACTTCTAATTGTGGTAAGATTGGCAAATGGATCAACTATTTGGGCAGAAAATGAGATCGAACACAGGTGAATTTTTAGAAATTCGATTCGACCGTTTTTGCATAGTTGAACAATTTGCAAATCAAAGAACAGCCAACAGTAACCGGTACTGTGGCCGAAACAATAACAAAAATGAACTAAACTGATCTATCAACCTAAATAAGCAAAGATCTATCAAACTAAGTAAGCAAAATATTAAAAACAAAAAGCCGAGGGATCCCATGGGATCGACTCGATATGGTCACCAATCTGTAGCTCAGAGAAAACCTTGGCCACATGCAAAAACAACTACCTTCCGTCTATAGGACAGAAGGGTAGAGTTCCTGTTGGTTGGAAGAGAACCTGGAAACAAGTTTAGGGCCAAGCTACGAAACCCTGCACGGAATAGTTAGAAAACAAAATATGGCTGCAAGAGATCAATGGACACCTGCAGCAAAGCATTAGACAACAAGCCTACAAGTAAAATATGTTAGAAAACCAGAATTAAAATGACACAAAACAAAATTATACCTTTTGTTTGGGTGGAAATGGGCCACCATGCCCTAGGTTTGGAAGCACCTCTCTCTCTTTGGGATGGAAGCTTGGCTTGTGGAGCAATAGAGGAGAGGGAGGGTGAATGGCTTGAGAGGAAAAGGGTCTCAAGGCACTCACACAGGTAGCATAATGATAGGGAGAGAATGATTGTTTTGAGAGTGACCCCCACCCCTCTATTTATAGTTTTTTCTTGAGATTTTAGGGTTTTAAGCCCCTGGTTAGGGCTTTAGCCCCTTTTTTGGGATTTAAGCCCCTTTTGCCCAATTCTTAGCTCCTTTAGGGGTTTTAAGCTCCTTTGAGGGGTTTTATCCCCTTTTTGGAGGTTTTAGCCCCTATGAGAGCTATTTTGGCTCTTTTTAGGGATTTTTAAGCCCTTTTCATGTTTTTGAGCCTTTGCAAGGGTGTGGGGGTCAAATGAGGGCAGTGTAATGGATGTCTTTAGGTGGTGTAGGTCATGTAGAACTTACTGAGGGATTTTTTGGGTTAACAACCCTAGTCTCCAATCTTCAAGGATGGTAAAATCTTAACCTTAGAACTCCAAGATGCTCCAAGAAACTCTAAAGAGACCAAGAAACCTCAAATCCTAAGAGAGATAGAGAAACATGTACAAGTGAAAACCTAGGGGGGGGGGAGAGAGAGAGAGAGAGAGAGAGAGAGAGAGAGAGGACAAGTGCACTACTCTTCTAATTCAAATCTCTACTTGAGTGAGAAACTATGAACACACAAATCATATGAATGAAAGACTCTCTCTCCTTCCTCTATTTATATGAGAAGTAAGTGAGGTCTCATAATACTATCTTACAAGCAACCTGCATGAGCTCTTGTAGGCCCCATAAGTGAGAGGTTCACTCTAGAGTACAAGTGTCATGCTCCAATGATGATGTTGTGCATAATAAACACTCCAAGGTGATGTATCCACATAAGGCAAGTCCACACCACTCCATCCCAAGCCTCTATGGAGTCCATGTATCCTCCAAAGAAAATCACTCCACCAGGTTAGCAACCCCCTGCAAGAACATAATGAAGCCCTAAATGTCCTCGAGCCATCTCCAATCCTCTAAACAGGAACCCAAGTTGCCACATTCCATATAGGGATTGGAACTAAGGCTCCATGATGCACAATACTTCACATCCCTTATAGGGAATTTCTATCATATTTGACCATATAGATTTAGGCACATAAACTAAAGAGATATATAGTGAAAATTAAATCAGCAAACAACTAAGCATGTAAACAAATGATTTAACATGGATCATTACACAAAAACTTAGAAGCATATAGGAATAATAGAATAATGTATTTCATTAACATGAATGAATGGAGGTGAACATTATTTAATGGAATGAAATTCAAATTAGGTTGAGAGGAAACTCGAATTTTTCATCTAGTGTAAGAGAGTCTAGTGAAGATTAACTAGAGAAAAGAACCCTTAGCTAGGCATGCTTACTCTCCTTAACTGAGTTACACTCACTCATGACTTCACAAACACTAGTTTTAACTGAAGGATGCTCAATTAACTGACTGAATGAACATGAAAAACCCTAAAATCACTCAATGAAGGAAGAACTATCTCATAATAGCTAAAAAAGAGGCGCATTGAGTCCTTGAATAGTGGGGTAAACTCCCCAAATTCACTCCATAACTCAAACTTGCAATGTGGGACCCTAAAATCAAGGAAAACAAGCCCTAATTAAAGGAATTCACCCTCATATTTCAAAAAAGTCTTCATGAGTTTGGAAAATTGAAAATAAGGTAGTTTGGGACCCTTATAGTTTAGAAGTAAGCTCTAGAGTGACTCGAGTGGTTAATATGAGTTGGGTTTGGTCCACTAGAGTCATGAAGTCAAGGTCTAGGTTACTAGGTAATTGAATTATGTTATGGAGAAGGTATTTTTCTCCAACGATTTCCCCACCAAGTGAACCCTCCATGTGGCCATCATGAAGTGTGTCCACCATGCAAGCAAGATATCTCTAATTCCTAAGGTAAGATCACTAAGGAAACAATCAAGTGAAATCAAGGATCCATTGAGCAATCTATTTCAGGTGTGTATATCCATCACAAACTATCTCCCATGCTACAATCCATATTGGACCATCTAGTGACTGAACATATAGCATGTACCCCAAATATCATGAAGCACCCCCAAACATGGTGTAAATACTTCTAGAGTAACTTTAAAATATAACAAAAATTAGGGTTAAAAAAACTAAAATTAACCCCTAAATTGAAAATTTATACCCAAAATCACACTTTTTTTATGTAAAAATTACAACTTATTTAAAACCATGGTGTTAACAATTGGTAACATTACAAGTGAAACCTTAAAATCAACCCCCAAATTTTTAAAAAAAACAGTGCTTCCAAAATTACCCCATTTTTTCAAGGTTAAAATTACAATTAATTTGAAACAATGACCTTAACAACCTGTAATATTGCAATGCCCATGGGGGTTAAAGAAATTGGTAATGATTGAGATGAGAATATGTAAATGGAAGGTCACAAGTTCAAATCCCTTGTAGGTACTAGCTTACAAAAGAAAACCTATAATATTGGAACCAAAACCTAAAAATCAACCATCGAATCGAGAAGTGGTGCCTCCATAACCACCACCTATTGTTCCAAGATTTAAATTAGAACTTGTTTGAAATTTTGGTCATAACAACTGGTACCGCTGCACCCAAAATCTTAAAATTGGCCCTCAAATTGGAAAGAATGCTACAAGTGGAACCCCTTTTTAAGGCTTGAAATTACAATATATTTTAAATCATGGCCAAAAAGTTTGACACTATCACAAAATAATGAAAAAAAATTAAGATAAAGAAGAAAAACATCAACACTATGGAAACAAAAATGACATGTTTAAAAAAAATCATTTTAAATATAATAAAAAGGGAAAGAGAAAAAAAAATTAAAAGGCCCCAAGCAACCCAAAAAAACATTGCAAAAATGTTTATAAAAAAACATAAATAAATACAAATTTTTAAAAAAAAGTGTGGATGGGGTGTGTTTCCCAAAATCTCACCCCATCATGACCACCATATCTCCCATTCCCGAATACCAAACCCTCAACCACCATCTCGTTGCCCTGCACCCCTTAAGTTGATCATTATGAAAAACCTATAATCCTCTTATTACATTAACATCTTTAAGCCACTCCAAACTAGAGGAAAGACCTTACCTAAAATATACACGAGAGAAAGAGGGAAACCTTGCCTAACTCTATGAAGTGATAAAATCAACTTGGAACTCCATCCACAAAAACAAGAACCTAAGTTGTTCTATGTAGGGCTTGTACAATATGTGTTTCTTCTTAAGTATAGCTAAGATGGTATACCATTGCAGTGTATCCTAGGATTTTTGTATATCCAACTTGAGAAAAATGACAAGAACTTTTGCAACCTTTCAAAAAGTGCATTGCCTTTTCAATAATTGTTATGTTTTATAAATTATCCTCCAACAATAGAAAAGGTAGGTTTTGTTGTAACATACTTGCACATCTATGAATAAACTTAGCTGGTTTACCAATGTCTTTTCATTTGTTTTTTAATTATTGTATTTGCATGAAAAGTTTGGTCTCTAATTGCATATCTCATTTGTGTCTCTATTTTTAGGCACTAGTGACACACATGTAACATTAGTAATTGGTGTTGTAATCTCTTTGATCACATGCATTTAAGATGAGACTATAAGATGCACACGCATAACCATCAAGACGGAGTATTAGGAAGGGACGTCCCATCCATTTGTATTCATGCTTTAATGGGTTTTTATACATTGATATAGGTGGTTGGATTGGTTTCACCAGCTCAAACTAATCACCCCTTTAAGGCACATTTAACCATTATAAATGTATTTTTCCACTTTATAATATATTATTACATTAAATCTAATGGCATTGATTAGGCCTAAGAGGCCTCCTCAACATCTCCTCCACTCTCAAATCCTTTGTTGCCCCAAAAACGTTATGTAGCAATATCATGGGTCTATGCTCCTACTAAATTAATCCTTATTGTGAATCAACCATGCATACTGGTCTTTAATGGTAAATCGGTTTCCAACTTGTTAAGAAGATACACATATACCTATTACTCTTCAGCCTCCATCTTCAATCTGGTAGGTGCCTATGTAGTCAGTGAGTCTTCATTATGGATCACCACCCTTACTCTACACAAAACTGCATAGTTTGGGTATCTTATCTTTGCACTCCACCTCCCTCCCATTTCTCTGCCTTCTAGCTTCTATGGTAATAACCCAAGGATTTCTCTGGATTTAACATATCGAGGAGCTCAATCACTTCAGTTTTTCTAGTTTCATCATCTTTGTGTTAAACTCATTATGTCCATTGTCTGATATCTCTTACTTGAATGTCATTTTCTTTTATCCTTGTGATGAGGATTGAGGATTTATAATGCTTGCAATTGAATTATTTTTTCTGTTCAATATGCGTGATCATGTGATTATTCTGTTTGTCATTATTGACTAATGTGATGTCTACAATGTATTGAAGTGCTAAACATATATATGTAAAGGATTTTAAATAGACTCGACAATGACTTCTTAACTTAATTTATAAAACTAATTGCACTAAGCATCAATTGACTCGGCTAAAGACTGACTTACATTACAGTAGTAAAAGGAATCATTTTCCTTAAAAACTCTTGTTTAGCCCCTGTGTTCTTTAATCGACTTCGAATATTACAATAGAGTAACTTATCAACATTAATGACTCAATCAACTCATGTTTGTTTTTTTTCTTCATGCTCAACTATATTGGCTCAGCAACTAACTTATCCTTCATGTACTTCTTTTCGTAGATGTCTTCATAATGACGATACTTCAAACATTACAAGAATATGACAAAATTTTGTCGACCAACAAGATCACAGCCATATAAAGATAGCATTTCGATTTTACATAAATATCATATCAATCTTTAAGGCCAGTGCTCGCTCTTTATTCGAGTAGAATAAAAGACAATTAAAGCACTCAACGTTTTTCTGTGATTTTTGTGATAAAAACAAATCAAAATCCTATTTCACAATTTTACAATTTCAACAATCATATTTCAATGTACTAAACTAAATCCCCAATTCTAATAATTTTCATTAAATCTGGACTTATTCCTAGTCTAAATTGGATTTTTACTATGGCTAAGCCACATTTCTATGAGGCTTGATACTATAAAATAATACCCATTTATCATAACTTCCATCTTATATTACCAAACCTCATGGAAATGTTTATTAACCTTATTAAAAATCCAATTTAGAGTAGGAATGGGTCTAGATTTAATGAAATGAGGGCATTAAGGTTGAGCTCTCCACGATTCTTCATAATAATATGTATTGTGTTCGTAGATTAAATAATGATTTGTGATCATTTTGTTTGCCCCAGTTTTCATAAATGAAATGAAATTTCAATTCCTTTTGGACTTAATTTTGACCACTTAATGAGCTTGTTATTTTCCTCAAAACTAAGGTATTTCAACTAAAGATTAAGAAACATGTGCCAGTTTTTAAAAGAATTTCTACACTTTTGTTGTGTCGTTTGTCTATGGAACCTACTCATTGTCTCAAGAAATAATTCCATGTAGTGTATTCTCCCAAAACAATTGTGCTAAAATACTCATTTAGTTTGATAAATCACAATTTCTCTTGAGGAGAGGACTTATATTTTCCTTGCAAACAAGCTTATTTCTACCAAGTAATCAACTATCATAGTCGTGTTGGTACATAGAAGAATTTGAAGCGTAAATAGAACTCTTTCTTTATCTCTATCAACATCAATTGGACTAGTTGCCCACAAAATTGGATAGTGGTCCAAAATTGCTACTACTAGTATCACTCAATAGACCAATGTTTTAAATTTGTAGGCCACATTTAAAACATACCCTCGATCCAACCTTGACACTTGAATGTGAGTTCCAACCCTTTTTTATTCCAAGTGTATAATTGATCCCCCTAACACTTCAACACCTCAATTCTTAGAGCCTCTTTGAAATGTTGGAAATCCAACTTGCACCTACTACATTCATACATTCTTATCCTCCACTTTGCTGAAATAAATTGAACTCTTTGAGATAGAACAATCTCTAAAATGAATATATTCATGCAACAAAGTTTCCTTGATGGACTCCTGAGTTGGCCTTTCCAAATTATTGGAAGGGTTGTACATTATTTCCATGTTTAAAAGTTTCCTACAATGAACTTAGTAATTGCCCATTGGCATGAGCCATCCACTACTCTATGCACATTGTTTATCTTGGATCCATCCTTCCACAAAACCAAACACCTAAAGAGATTTAAATATAGTAGGAAAGAACATGCAATTCCCCGTTCCAAATTTTACAACTAATAATTTCAACCTTGTTATCTTCCATATGGAAATCCCTCAGAACCAACCCAAAACGCTTTTCATTTTGGCTCCTAGCTTGGTTCATTGCCAAACTCAAATCGGAACATAACTTTTTGAAATGCCCAACTTTGAGGCCATTTGTATACTAAATGAGATTAATTCCTTCTCAACCTTTAACCTTTATGGTGATTTGTACACCTAAGTGGGATTAATTCCTAACCAACCAGCCCACACTCCGTTGATGCAATTTTTTCTTTATATAAACATGGTATTTCAACCTCCACTCTCTTAGATGCAATTTTTGACTTTCCATAAATGGTAATTAAGAGTAGGATTTTATATATTCATCTCACATGGACCCTTGCAACTCCCCTAGATTACCCATTAGTAATTTTTGCAATCAACTTTAACATTGTGCCAAAGGGTAAGCAATGTTGGCTAACATCTATGGTTCCCTAAACTCATCATGCCAATAATGATAATTTAACCCAAGTTTCCATAGAGATCCTTGATTTTTGGATCAAAAAGGGAGACTCCATCTTCTTAAAAATACATTATTATTCCTAAACGTCCACTAAAACCTTCTCAAAATCTTCTTTACAACTAAATTCCTCATTGGAAAATCCCATTCCGTCAAGTTGAAGTAACTCTAAAAACTGTTTCCTTTCAATAGTGATCCGCTTCTCTAAAATCTACATCGAAATGGTCACGCAATTAAAATTTTCAATCAATGTGGTTACATGTAGGTTTACACAGATATGTTGAACTGCATCAAATTTGAATTCAATAGCAATTGAACTTCTTTTTTAAATGTGGTTCACCATTTGTTAGAGGGCTACTCCACGGAAAATTCCAATACCTGATATTCAAATGAATCAAGGTATGGTCAACTCATCATTCACAACATTTATTGCAAAGGGCTCCACAAGAGCATCATGTCACTTACAAGAGTAGAACCTGGGTGGAGAAGGTAACATCATTCCTCCCAACCACCCAAGCTACATCCATTTCTTGAACACTGAAAAAACTCACCCTATATGCTCTTTAGTTGCTCTTGGTGAGTGGTTTTTACTACTATTAGTTAGTTATTTAGCAGGTATCTCCTTTATGCTTTTGGTATAATAACATTAGGAGTTGTTTTTGCAATCCCACGAAATATTTAAGTCCCAATAACCTTAATGTTGTAATCTTATATGCTAATCTTGCCTTCAACAAACTAGTAGTGTGCTGTTACCAAGATAGGAGAATGGAGAAGTGGAAATGGCTGAATAAAACTCCCCTAGCAGAAGAATACATGGCTTTTAACATTCCCAAAGCAATGTGTGAAAAGCCTGAAGCATATCAAGAATCACAACAAACTATAGTGTAATGTTAGCAAGATAAGAGTATGGGAAGGAAATGGAAATGGATGAATCCAACTCAGCTAAAATGATAATACATGGCTTTTCACATTGCCAAATAAATGTGTGAAAAAATCTTTAAGCATATAGAGAATCACAAAGAAGGAATTATCTAGTATCATGGAGCATATCAAGAATCACAAAGAGGGGATTATCTAGTATCATGGAGCATATCGAAAATCACAAAAAGGGAATTATCTAGTATCATGGAGATGGGCATTTCAAGTTAAAATCATAGTTACATATATCGGCGATATCGCAATATAGCGCGAGTCATTCCCCTTGGCGATATATCGCCACTAAAAAATCGCGATATTTTCAATATTTTGAATATATCGATATATTGGGAATATATCGGGAGATTTTGGAAAACAACGCCCTGCTAAAAAAATTTGTAAGAAATTTGAAAAAAATATTTTGAATATCACGATATATTCAATATGTCGCAATATATTGGGAATATATCGAGAGATTTTGGAAAATATCGCCCTTCTAAAAAAAATTGCAAGAAATTTGAAAAAAAAATTCTAAATGCCTCCTGAGTCATGATGATTAATTTCTTGAGAGACATTTATTTTGATCATTTGATGTGATTTTCTATCATTCCATCAAGAACATATTTCAATATTTTCAGTTTATAACTTTATAGTCGATATGTGATTATGATCCATCATTTGACATCTTATGCATCTTATATATTAGTTGTATTTTAATATTTATGTGGAAATGTGTTTATTTGATGTTGTTGTTGCTTTAGATGTTAAAAAATTTGAAAAAAAATGTTTATTTTTGTATTTTTTAATGCAAAACGACATTTGCCGATATTTTCCGATATTTTCGCCATTGCTGCCAATAAGTTTCATTCCGGACCCCCAGCGATATATTCGCCGACACGATATATGTAACTTTGGTTAAAATACCTACGCAATTCAAAGCCAATTCACTTTGAAAAATTAATGATTATCTTCCAAATATTGATTATGTAATCATAGCAAATTTAAAACCATAGTAAATGTTAAGTCAAATTAATAGGAGAAGAAATTACTACCTAATCCAAGTTCAATTATGAATGCAACCCTCTGCTTATCAAAATCTCAAATATTTCCAAAACAAATAAAATCACAGTTAAACCAAAATGATTTTCAAATATAAGATCAAATTACTGTACCTAATCCAGGTTCAATTCTCAATGCAGCCCAATTTTTATCCAAATTCTACTTAAAAATTCCCAAAGCAAATAAATAAGTCTCGAACCAGAATGCTTTTCAGATAACTATACATATGTTGTTCCAATTAATATTTTTGCTTCTCAAACCGTTTGAATGCTTTTCAGATAACTATAGATATGTTGTTCCAATTAATATTTTTGCTTCACTTCTCTTGCCAAGATATCTTAAGATTTAAGGGACTTAAAGGACTTCAAGTCAAAAAAAAAATTATATCTATTAAACCTGGCTTAATATGTGTATATGGTGCCCTAATGATAGGAGAAAGCAAGCAGGCAGCACTAAGGCAGTAACGTTGAATATTGTGCCTTAACAGCAACCACATTATGAATTATCCATATCATTTTGACTTTAAAAGTCGTATTTAATGGGATCTCATTTTCGAGAATCCAAGTCAAAATCAGATGATAGTTTTGTCCATACTCTTTGACAAGGATTTGGATTATCTAAATGATTTCAAAACAAACAAATTGCATAAAACGTCCACTGTAAAACTCATGTAAATGCCCGATGTTTAGGTGCAAGTTGTGCAGCGGTAATTTGTTTGCCTACCTCTAAACCAACACATTGAATAAAATGTTCAGAGTCAGAAGTGGGACTTCTAGATGCAATTTATGCAGCTGGAACTCTATGCAAGTCCAACTAAAAGCTTACTAGAGAAATGCCTCCCATCTATATCCATCTGATATTTCCTGTGCATGGTCTTAGTTTGATACTTGAATTTAAGGAAAATTGTTGCATTTGAGAATATATCGATTTCAAAATTTCAAGACGATAGTAGCGTTTTTATAACAATTTATAATATTCTGTTTTTTTTTTTGATAACAATTTCAAATGATAACTTTTTGATTCAAAAGCTCCTCCTCAGTTCTAATAATATGGAGAGAAAATTAACAAATGAAATTGAAGTTCAGACAAGAGCCTAGATTGCTCGGCATTTCTAGACTATAGAAAACTGAACCGATCCCACTCATCCTGTTCCAACTTGATGCTGCGTATAAGAAAATTTCTCAGTAGGGTTAATCTATATCAGTGCCTGCCTTGAATCGTTCAGAAGAATAATTGATTTGTGAAAGAAACCAAGGACACAAAACACAGATTTTAGCTTTCGAAGAAATAAGTAAATTACCGGAGTTTAGTACAGTCTCCTGCCACCATGTTTCCAACTACAGCTCTACCAAAGGACAACCCTTTTCTGGTCAGAGAGCTGCATTCTCAAACAGCAAACCTTCCAAATGTCCAAGCTGTTTAAATTTTTCAAAATTGCTCTACTACTAGCCTAAACCAAAAAATTATCTAAATGATCTGAGCCAACCATAGATGTATCATTTCCTCATCTCCTCATATTCAGCTTCAGGTGCCTCAGTTCCCCCTTCTGAACCAGAAGAAGATGACCCACCAGATTGCTGATGCATATGCTGTCCTATTTTCATGGATGCTTGACTTACAGCCTCGGTTTTTGCTTTGATCATATCCAAATCATCACTGGCCATGGTTTTCTTTAAATCAGCCACTGCTGATTCAATTTCGGTGACTACGTCTGCAGGAATCTTGTCCTTGTAGTCACTTAAGCTCTTCTCTACACTGTATATCATGCTATCTGCGTGGTTTCTAGCATCAATTAGCTGTTTCTTCTCCAGATCCTTTTGGGCATGCATCTCAGCTTCCTTCACCATCTTCTGAATTTCATCATCAGAAAGCCCTCCAGATGATTTTATAGTAATTTGTTGCTCCTTGCCAGTGGATTTGTCACGAGCGGATACTGTCACTATACCATTTGCATCAATGTCAAAGGTAACTTCTATTTGGGGAACACCTCTAGGAGCTGGTGGAACACCAACTAGCTGAAACTCACCCAGAAGCTTATTGTCTGCAGCCATTTCACGCTCTCCTTGGAATACTCTTATACCAACCTGAGTTTGACCATCTGCAGCAGTTGAGAATATCTGACTCTTCTTCGTTGGGATTGTTGTATTTCTGCTTATTAACCTAGTGAAAACCCCACCAAGTGTTTCTAATCCAATAGAAAGAGGAGTCACATCCAGTAAAAGCAGTTCCTTTACATCACCCCGCAGAATTCCACCTTGGATAGCAGCACCCATTGCCACAGCCTCGTCTGGATTTACACCTTTACTTGGCATCTTTCCAAAAATCTCAGAAACAATCTCTTGAACCCTTGGAACCCGGGACATTCCTCCAACAAGAATAACTTCATCCACTTCCGATGCGGTAATACCTGCATCCTTTAGACAATTTTTGCAAGGGATTCTTGTTCTCTCGATCAAGTGATTTACTAGCATTTCAAATTTTGAACGAGTTATTGTCACATTCAAATGCCTTGCACCAGATGCATCTGCCGTGATAAATGGTAGATTAATCTCTGTCTGAGAAGAAGATGACAGCTCCACCTTAGCTTTCTCTGCAGCCTCACGAAGCCTTTGCAAAGCTAGCTTATCCTTAGACAGGTCAATCTTTTCTGTTTGTTTGAACTCACCAACTAAATACTGGAGCATAGCATTATCAAAATCTTCACCACCCAAGAAAGTATCACCATTTGTGGCCTTAACCTGTAGTAAAAGGTTAACAAGGTTACAGTCATTTGCTTGACAGAGCAAAGAATGGAAAGAAACAAATAATCAAATTAAAGAATAAAAGCTAAGTCTCATGGGAAAGTGCTTGCCTCGAATACACCATTGGATATTTCAAGGACTGACACATCAAAAGTGCCCCCACCAAGATCAAACACAGCAACCAGACCCTCCTTCTCATTCATGCCATAAGAGAGGGCAGCTGCAGTTGGCTCATTGATGATTCTTTTAACATCCAATCCTGCAATTTTACCAGCATCTTTGGTTGCTTGGCGCTGAGCATCATTGAAATAGGCAGGCACAGTAACGACTGCATTCGAGACAGTCCTTCCAAGGTAACCCTCTGCAGTTTCTTTCATCTTGGTCAGCACAAATGCGCCTATCTGACTGGGAGAGTACTGTTTCCCATTTATTTCAACCCAAGCATCACCATTTGTTGCTTTAACAATATTAAATGGGACAATTTTCATCTCTTTTTGTGTCTGTGGATCGTCAAACCGCCTTCCTATCAAACGCTTAGTCCCAAACACTGTATTAGTGGGATTTGTCACAGCTTGACGTTTGGCAGGAATACCTACAAGTATCTCTTCCTTTTGATTCACAGCTACAATAGATGGTGTTGTCCTAGCCCCTTCTGAATTCTCAATTACTTTTGGGTTCTACAGACATTCAAAAGATAGTTTAATGAGATAGAAAATATAAATTATTTTCTCAACTCAGACTAGAAAGAACATTAAGAACTTTGGCATTCAAGCATAAACAACTAACCTTCCCTTCCATGATTGCTACACATGAGTTGGTGGTACCCAAATCAATACCAATCACATCACTTCCAGCAGGCTTTGAGCTGGAAGCCCTAACAACCATTAGTAAAAATTCTAAAACAGAAAAATGAGATTTTCAACGCACTAAGGCCATATCCTTCTTAATTGCTGGAAACTAATCAGATAATGCAATCCTACTACAACAGAAGGTTATTGTATAAACCTGAAAACTCTTGTTGCATTTTCCCATCTCTGTATGAGAGGTGACCCAGGTCTTGACGTGTATGTGCTTTGGAAGCCCTGAAAAACATTGCCTCTCGTCGTCAATGAAAATACAAAATAATCACTTTAAAGTTTAAGGCAAAGCATAGGCACAAGACGCACGTATTTCAGACTGTCAAGAAAGTTCACGGAAAATGGAAAAACAACCTAGTTCTCATGAAAGTATAGTGTTAGTGATACTAAGAGTCATGGGACTATCATAGATCCATTGCATAATGCTAACAAACATATACAAAGATGGAATCCCATAATTTTTCCTGCTATGTTGAGTAGCATTATATGACCCAAAATTCATCTCATGATAAAGATAACTCTGAAACATAGCCCTACATAACCAGTCCATCAGCAAATCCCAGATTTCCATAACTGAAAACCAACCGCACTGCAAGCATTGCCAAATATGCATATTACTAGCCTAAAGAGCAGTATATAAAAAGCCAGTGTCTCAAGCATAAACTACTGGAAATAAAACGCCAAGACAACAATCACAATCATCTTTCTTTCTAAAGAAAAACTTGTAGAGAAACCCCACACATTTCAACTACACATCTGGCCAGGTAGGATCAACTACACATCTGGCCAGGTAGGAGCATTGAGTGAGGCAAACAACAGAACAGAATATAAAAAGCTAGTGTCTCGAGCATAAACTACTGGAAATAAAAAGCCAAGACAACAATCACAATCATCTTTCTTTCTAAAGAAAACCTTGTAGAGAAACCCCACACATTTCAACTACACATCTGGCCAGGTAGGAGCATTGAGTGAGGCAAACAACAGAAGCATCCTGCCAATGGCGTCCATCGGCAGAATTCCTGGATGAAGGTCAAAGCACTCAACCACTCAAACTAGCCCACCAAGCAGTATATAAAAAGCCAGTGTCTCAAGCATAAACTACTGGAAATAAAACGCCAAGACAACAATCACAATCATCTTTCTTTCTAAAGAAAAACTTGTAGAGAAACCCCACACATTTCAACTACACGTCTGGCCAGGTAGGAGCATTGACTGAGGCAAACAACAGAGCAGAATATAAAAAGCTAGTGTCTCAAGCATAAACTACTGGAAATAAAAAGCCAAGACAACAATCACAATCATCTTTCTTTCTAAAAAAACCCTTGTAGAGAAACCCCACACATTTCAACTACACATCTGGCCAGGTAGGAGCACTGAGTGAGGCAAACAACAGAAGCATCCTGCCGATGGCGTCCACCGGCAGAATTCCTGGATGAAGGTCAAAGCACTCAACCACTCAAACTAGCCCACCAAGCTTATAATCACAACTATCTATTCCACTCTACACACATAACATTCCAACTAGAAGATCTTCTGTCGGGCTGTTAAGCAAGGCAAAGCTCACAAGCTATTTTTTACCAAATAGTTTTATTCAATGTTTTTTCAGAGTTCAAATCAATAAATCAAACAAACTTCCCCAAGAGTCATTACATTGGTAAGCTGTGCAGAGTGATAAACCATACACTAAATTCAATTCTCACTGCGGTGAAGCAAGATGCAATTCCACCAGTTCATTGCAACACAAACATTGCCATATATGCAAATTACAAGTATAAATTGCAATAAGAAGTCAAGTATTTAAAAATAAACAATTGAATACAAAAAGGCTAAACACAACAATCACAATCCCCTATTCTAGTGACATTCTCAGATATCTAACCAAAAGATCTTTCATTTCATCTTGCAATCAAGTTGTTAAAACTTCATCACTCTTGAGTCTTTCTTATGAAATAGTCCTATTTTTATTCTTCTATTAGTTAAATCCACCAAACAAGCGGATTTCTCTACAATATTGCCAACGAGGCTCGACAAATCTTTGAGCTATCCATCACGTTCCATTCTCAATGTGGTCTATCACACTGGATGGCATGGTGCAGCTCTTCAGGGAAATTGCTTGAAGCACTTTTCCAACAAACGAGGTTCAATAAAACTTTGAGCCATCCATCAAGTTCTATTCTCGATGTGGTCTATCACACTGGATGGCAAAGTTTTGAAAGGGACGAAGCTCGATGCCAGTCCGGTGCAGCTCCTCAGGGCAACTGCTTGAAGCACTTTTCAAGCACACGAAATATTTATAGATTAATTAATCTTTTACATAAACTATACATTATATAAAGAGAAAACACTAAAGGTGCAAAACGATACATATTATTCTTTGGCATTCAAGGAAATCAGAAATATTGCCAAACCACACACTACCTGTCCTATTCTAGGTTGCATTTCCCTCACCCCAATGCCTGGTATTTTAGTCTTCTCTTTGTGGGTAGACGTCTTTGACTTGGCTATGTAAGATAATCATATTACAATGGTATAGCTATATCAATATGGTGAGGTTTTTTTTCCAAATTAACATTTTTTCTTCTAATACCTAATTACTCTACAACCAAGTTGCCCTAATGCTCAAAGGATATGAAAACGCATTAGCTGTTAGCTCCAAGACTAACATAAGAAAGGCAATTTCATAGTGGTAAAATCAAAATATTGTATGGGCAAACAGAGCACACAGACGATGGAGGAGAATGTCGAGCAAGCCAGCGAAGCCTA
The DNA here is from genome assembly GCA_001517045.1 of Pseudotsuga menziesii. Classification (NCBI taxonomy): domain Eukaryota; kingdom Viridiplantae; phylum Streptophyta; class Pinopsida; order Pinales; family Pinaceae; genus Pseudotsuga; species Pseudotsuga menziesii. The sequence goes on from LPNX010147317.1 coordinate 241,801, forward strand.
GAAGAACACATTAGCTGTTAGCTCCAAGCAAGACAGACATTAAAAAGACAATTTAGAAATGGTAAAAGCTAAATAGTGTATTCACAAACAGAGAACACAGAGGATGGAGGAGAGATCGAGCAAGCCAGCGAAGCCCACATCTGATCGCTTCTACACTAAAACTGAGTAGCAAGCATAGCTGATAGATGGCTTTCAAACATACCAGAATTGCAGTTTGTTGGAGATTACGAGCAATTGATTTGCATTGAGACGCCTTAGCAAACCTGGAGACCAGGAACGTGCCGATCGCCATGACTCCTTCTACTGCCTGCAGCCTTCCCCTTCTCAGAGACGCCGCCCCACAATGGAAACTCGAGGTACAGAGCCCTTCAAAACTCTAAAACCCTGTTAAAACCCTAGTGTCTTTATATTAAAGTGAACGTGCACTCGGATTTTGATCTTGACCAATCAGATTCGAGACAGACGACTACCATTGGTCATTGAAATAAATAATTTCGTGCTCCTCTTAGAACTTTCTGGCGACGTCTAGAAATAGAATTTGGACGGCCACCGGACCACCGGTCTCTAAGCCACGGTCACATGATACTTTATAGATTCTAAGTGGCGTTTGCACTTGCTTGTTTGTAATTTCGGTGTGGGATAAATCTCAAATCATTATTGTTGTTGTAATTTCGGTGATGGGTATCGATTAATGTATGATAATTTAGTTTATAATTATTATTTGTTTGTTAAGTTTTTTTTTATTTTTTTATTTGTATACCTGCTACATTATAATTTAGTTTATAATCATTATTTGTTTGTTAAGTTTTTTTTTATTTTTTTATTTGTATACCTGTCTTAGTAGGTATATTGTAATCGATTGCAAGTCAAACTCTTTTGACTTTGTATTAGTTGCTTTCTATCAAAAAAATTAAAATCTGTTTTGTAAAGTATAACTTAGGGATTTGTAAAAAAAAAATTTTAATTTTGTTAAAAAACTATTTTGTAAACAACTTATTGGTGGATAGAAGATGATGTAAACTTTGGAATTTGGTATCTGGATTTGAGTTGACATGTGGCAACATGACATCATAATAATAAAATTAAAAAAATAAAAATTATATCCCATTGCCATCTGTTATAGCAAGTGGTACCATCGGAGCCAGCTGTTCTGGTTTTTTTTAGACCTCGGGCCATGAGACGAGGGTGCATTAGCTTGGCAATGTCATCCACAACAACTAAATCGGAGTCGAGGTAAATGATTCTCCCGAGTCAAAGTGATATAATATGAAGCGCAAGTATGGAAAAGTCGCCTGAAGCGTAGCCTTAAGATCACGTTGGCGCTCGGACACCATGAAATGGAAGACTACATTCTCAGGACAAGCAGCATGTTGGAGAATCGATAGAATTCCGGCGACCAATCCTCTTAGATAAGCAACGTCCAGCGTCATGGCTATATGCACGGTTGTGCTATCACATAGCTCTGTATCATCATCTTCTTCTTCTTGAAGTTGAGAATAGCCTGATCTCCATGACGAAGGTGCCGAGACGATGCATTCTTTACCATTTCAAAACGCTGGAGCTTCTTGGAAAACCGGCAGGGTCGACGATCGGCGTGGTATATGCAGCCAGTCTAGCAGAACGCTGGGAAGCTTGGCGAAACCAGGATCGTCTCTCGCATAATTATTCAATTTAAAGTTAAATTTCATGTCTCGGATGATTTTAGCGGCCACCACGCCAATCATGCTCAGCTGGATCGAAACCAGAATGCTTGCAAATAGAAAGAAAGAAAACGTTCTAGTCCTTCGAATAAGCATCTTTTCCATTAAAACGCGGTTCAGAGGCTTCGATCGGCAAGACCTAGATATGTGTCTAGACTCTATATAACCTGGAGGCACCAATGCTCCGTGCGGCTAGACATAGCCAGTCTTGAGGGCAAAGAAACGGTCAGCATTCGGGATTCAAGATATTCAGGACTACATTAATAAATATCAATTTGACAGAACACCAAAGAAGACAAAGATCCAACTCATAAACTGCGGCTGAATCCGCTTGCCTGGCCTCGATATGAATGGTAGAGGACAATTGTGCACAAGAACAAGACGTAGGAACGCCAAGACAAACGCAGATTGCACATCAAGTTACTGTAACCACAAAGTCCACAATGCTTGGGAAGTAGTGGTTGTTAGGTCCGCATTGCGACGAAACTAAATCTTATCACAATTTTGCGTACAATGCAAAGGAAAGGAACGGAAAGCCAAGCATCACCGTCGACTGGTGAGCAGAGCAGAATTAGCGCGACAGAAATTCCTCTGCAAGCCAAGCAAATTAAGTGTACTTATCAATCTTTCGTTCTATCTTTCCTACTACATGAAATCAAAACAACCTAATAACTTAGAGCCTAACTTAAAGCCATGATTCCTAAGGAACCGGTAAAGCTGTGAGAAGGATGTATCAACAATCACATAGAACTTTATGCAGCATTTCTAACAATATACACAGAATTCCTACAATATACAACAACATTATCCATCTTTCTTCATGAAATTAAAACCACCAGGTGAAACTTCTACACACTGAGGTGTATCATACATGGTTAGCACGTGATCATCATCTTCCTCGACGAAACCATTGTTAAGGATCTTGATTGCTTCTCTATAGACCTGTGTGTTTTCATGAATTTGTAATGCCTCGATATTATCAAAGCCACCAGCGTCCTCAATTATGCTCACATATACATTAACTTCAGAGATGCCTTCATTCTTTTCAGTCTCGTCAGCTCTCAGTATTTTTTCTAGACTGTGAAGGCAGACTGTTATAGTCCTTGAATCCTGGCAGGTTAGAAGATCACAAAGTGGCTTGATGCAACCCTGAATCGCAAGGTATCTGTAATAGAAAAGGGCTCATGTTATCGACCTTAAGACGATGGATGCAGAAAATTACACACGCGAATAAATTAGAAAAGTTTTGTACTTTATATGTTCCTCGCTTGCAGAAGCAATTGCATTTGAAACCACCCACGCTACGTCTCTCTTTATATTGAATTCAACATTTGCTAGCAGAGATAAAAGTGGGGGAAATATATTTGCATTGATCACAGCCTGCAATGAAAATCAGTGCAGTCCATTAAAACAAAAGCGTGAGTTATGTTACACTGGAAATATGACAGTGGTAGCGAGTAACACTATAAATCCAAAACGATTCCCACCTGAAGTTGCTCTGTTGTTCCTGCAGTAACATTGGAGATTATCCAGCATGTATGTCCTATTACGATTTTCTTTGTCCTCTTATTTGTGAGAAGATCCAAAAGGTGAGGGAGAACCTTATTGTCAATAACAACCTGCACACAAGAAAATATAAGATAAACAATAAAGTAAATCGTGTTTGAACCTTATTGTCAATACCAACTTGCACACAATAAACAATAAAGTAAATCCACTGTGTTTGAATTTGGACTCTTTGTATTATGTTAGACAGTTTATCACAGCCGAAAATACATTCAACAGATGCAAAATAACAAATGTATTGTATAATTATTTGGAAGAAGTGTGAAAAATGTTTGAAGTAACAGCTGAGTTTGCACATCATCGCCAGTGACAAGATTGCCCACTGCTTTTAAAGCAGGAGTAACAACAAATGGTGAAGCATGCCTGCGAACAATTCATTTCGATTAATACACTTAGGACCTTATGTATAAAATTATAGTGACGCTAGAATTTAAAAATTAACATAAACTGAACTTAACACCAAATTTAAATTAACCATGAAACTATATGTATTAAGTTACTTATAAATACTAAGTGCTTATTTTTATTGAGTTATATATAAATACCAAGAGTGCTTATATTTATGTGCGTATCATGATACTCATGACAGAAGCTTCACCAACTTTGGGCAAATGCCAGCGTCAATTATTCCTTGAATATTCTCATTGGGGCCATTAGAAATATATGATAGAGCCCAGCATGCAGATGTCAATACTTCCTCTTCTTCTATATGGAGAAGCCACTCCAGGGTAGGCAATACATATTTCACCTAAAATTGATAAGCAAAAGGCAGAAACTCTTGATGCTATTAAATTCTAACTCTGATCATAGATTTCCATGTTCAACTTTGTAAGACATGGAGTACTACAACATGCACAGATTTCCCACCCAGCGAAACGCACTTGAAAATTTACCATACAATTAAAAGTTATTAAATGCCCAATCATTGTAAAAAATAGTCAAATCTACCAATCACAAAGAGCTAGAGCTAGATAATAAAATGAATTCTGCTTACTTGATGAAATTGAGGTTGGGGTTTCCCACTAGAAAAGTTTGAGAGAGTCCATGCAGCTGTTCTGATCATTGTTACATTCTTCTGAAACTGGGAAAGCACATGCCATAATGCTCCATGAGTGAGTACCATATCCCTATATTCTGCAAAGTCTCCAGCAATATTTCCCAAAGCCCAAACAGCCTTATAGCAACAGCAGTTGAACTCAAAGTGAGAAGTAGTTTTATTGTTGAAATTCAAATGCATAGAAGATAGTAAGATAATTGACAAAATTATGTACATGTTCTCGAAGATCATCATCCACAGACGTAAGAAGCTCCACAAATAATGGTAGTGCTCCGCAGTAAATTACAAGCTTTGTATGTTCACTGTTTCCCGATACTATAATTGTCAAAGCCCAAGCTGCCTCGAACTGTATTACCATTTATGATAACAAGCTATCAACTATCACAACAATAATTCTAAAATAACTAGCTATAATTAACTCTCTGGACCCAAACGAGATCGAACCTCTCCACTGAATTATTTATTTTATCATATTTATAAATCAATATAGCAATTGCATTTTACCTGAAGCTGAGGCATATCCGCACTCTTGAGAATATCGACAAGAAGGGGAACTACACCGGATTCAACGATAGCATCGATTGAAGGATTACTTTCTGCATAAAGAAGACATTAGTAAGGATTGACATAAAATTATGATCTGTTTTCCATTTCTTATACACAACATTATCGTAGGTGAATAGTAGCACGGAAAAGAATCTGACCAATGCTCAACAATTCTCATAGATGAATAAAAGCGGCCTCCTTTGCTCGAATGTCATTAGAAGCAAGTGCGACAACAACTGCTGGCAAAGACTGCAACTGCACCGAAAATAACATATGGGAATTATATTCATACAAATTATTGTTAAGTATTTGCGTATGCAGTAACTTAGTAAGGATGATAGTGGTGGTAAACTCCTAGTAAACATATTGCTAATCAAAGAAAAATTACCTTTTCATCAAGGGAAATCCTTTGATCATATCCATTCGAGGGCTGAGAATTCAGGGCTTCTCTATGTTTTTCGAGCAGAGTTTCCTCCCTTTTAGACTTTTGAATCTCCACCATGTTTTCCTCTCGCTTGCTACGGGCCTCTACTGAATCGACTGCCACCTTGTAACGTTGCTTCCGAGCATCGACTCTATAAGTACTCACTCATAAGAGAGGAAAGGATTGACATTCACAACAACCGCATAAGTCTTAGCATCGGTTCTATAAGTATTGGCTCATAAAGAGGAAAGGATTGACATTCACAACAACTACACAAGTCTTCACTTCATTCAAACCGCTCCAACTCTGTTTGCTTTCAGCGAATATCACAAGCCTTCCGAGATGTCATGTGACTATGCACACCAATACA
>LPNX010147317.1:248405-320016 GCA_001517045.1 Pseudotsuga menziesii
TAATAGATTCCAACCCTTGATTGTTCTCCTTTTTAATCCATTGGATCTTATTGAGTTTGGGTTCATGAGTCCCAGTTGAAATTCAAAATGTGTTGGAAAGGTCACTCCTGAGGCTAAGTCATTTATAAAAATTTATTATTTTAAGTTCTAAAAAAGGGCATTCTTATTTTAGATTTTTTTAAAAATATACCACAAGCTCAAAAGAAAGTCCCTTATGGACTTTATTTATATATATATAAGATTTTTAAATTCTTTAATAAACAAAAAGTACTCTTCCCAGCCAAAAATTTGCATGGATCGCTTGTCCTAGTGTGGGGCCGCAGGAGACTTTGTCAATCATAATTCATAATTCCTATTCCGATCTTTACTCCGCACCAAATCATCTTCAGTCCCAACTCTGTGAAACATTTGATTACGCAAATTTCGCTAAATTTGCAAGAGGTGTGTAGAAGCGAAACTGCTGGCCGAAACTCCACGACGGATCATTTTATCTCAATCCTCCATTCTTACACGTCGCTGACCACCAGCACAAACCCTAAAGAAAACACAATTGCTTGCTTGGCACGGCCGCATTCTGTTTTTGTTACAAACCCTAAGGGTTATAATTTGACTCGTTAGGTACTCGATTAAACCCCATGTGTCCTAATTTGGCCGGTCGCGTCCTTGTTTCTTTTCTTCTTGAACCCTAGCAGGCCAGGCTCTTTCTTTAGAGCATTCCCTGGATGGCTAGTTAACCCTAAAATGTGCACAAAAGCGAAATACCGTGCCATGAAAGTTCCATAGAAGTAGGTCAACAGAACAATTTCTTGCATTCCACGCACACGTGTCATATTCGTATTCAGATCCAATTAATTAAAGAGTCTTAGCTTTTACATTCTTGTCGGTCAATTTAGTCGGTAGCTGTTTCCTTAGCCAATAATTAACATTTTCCCCGATGTTACATGGCAACTTACATATTCAGTTGTGCCAAACCATGGCCCTGCGACAATTTGTTTTTTCGACATCCAAACAAATTCAGGTAACGGAATCTACTGGTATGTGCCATGTGCTTCTCGTGTTTGCTTGATGATGAGGAACTAACAATTCCATAAAGTTGTCGATGTTTCAATATCTCTGGGAGAACCAGATCAACGTCTGCTAATTCCATCAGTTACGATTCACAGCCATGCCATCCCTGGAAGAGCTCATTCCCTCAAAAGAAGACAGAGATTTTCAACCCTGTAAGTTTTGTGTAGAATTTGGGTGGAAAAATATGAACTAGAATCACAGAAAAATGTTGAAAGGTCAAATCGTAAAATGGCGACTGTGTTTAAGAAGCCTTGAATTCTGTTGATTTCCTATTTATGTTGGTCTATAAAAAAAACTTGCATATTTGTATAACATTATAAATTTATAATAAAATATAAATAAACTATTCTCACAACAATGATATTAATTTATAGTCTTATAAGCTATTATTTCTCATTTCCTATTTATGCTAGTCTATAAAGAAACTTGCATATTTTTATAACATAAGTCAAGAATATTACTAGAAGTATGTAAGGAAGCTTGAATATGCTTGTTTTATGCTACATTGCAATAACCTATATCGTATTTAAATGGACATTTTTTAATTCATTTTTGTTTTAATTTCTTTCAAATTGTAATTATATTTGTTTTATCATATATTTTTATAGCAAAATTATCCTATTGCTATATATTTTCAATCTCTTCTTAGGAGGCAGGTACTAAGCAACTTTGTTGCTTATTCCACTTGTTTAGGGGTTGTGGTGTGATGGTTAGGTTGGAATCTTAGGTTTAAATTGTGACAAGTGTAAAGTTTGTGAAAAGTAATTTTTGGTTTTTTTATTAGACTTGGTTTTCCTATGTTATTAAAGGGGGTTGATTGGATTTAAGTTTATTATTATTATTATTAGGAAAAAGACGAAGGCGGCTAAATGCCTGATGTTTTTTTGTTTTTTTATGGTTTTTTGGCAGAATTTGGTGAATTTTGTTCTTTGATTTCAATTATTTTTGCAACTCAAATTGTTTTTTAGTGCAAAAATAGATTCAACACTTTTAGAAACCCTCAGGGCATCTGAATTATACAAGTTTGACAGCTGTTATCTGGAATTCCTAAAATTCATTGTTGGCTTCAATCAAAAACTAACTGGAAGTTGGAAAAAAATGGTGGCCTATTTAAACTAAAAAACGAATGGTTACTTGATATTCAAAGGAAATGAATCAGAGATAATAAAAGCATGGTTTGAACATCATTGTTCAATGGTACTATTTCCTTTTCTAGCTCCATATGTGTTACACGGAATTTTCGTCCTCGTCATGATCACAAATCATGTACACCTTTTCCTTGCCTTGATCCCTGAAGTGTGTGGCCAAAACTCTGTGGAAGATGAGTTATGAGGTCTTTCCCTTTGAAAAAAACATGTTTAGAGAGCATGACACCCTTTGCTCTCTAACAAGGTGTGTCACCCACCATTGACACACTTTGCATCACTATAGGGTGAGTCACCAACACACTTTGCTTCTATACTAGGTGTGTTAGTGTCTATACGAAGGGAAAAAAGAGAAGTTTCAAGAAGTCTCTTGAAGGAGACCCTTGTAGCGATTTATCTCTTCCATTTAGGGTGGATCTCACTCATCTCCTAGCTTAATAGGATCCCACCTCATCCTTCTCCCTTGATCCTTTCATGCCTTCCTAATCTCTTTTGGCCTATAAATGTAAGTTTACCCTCATGGGATAGAGGGAGCTAGAAGAATAGCAGCCAAATGCTAGATAAATTAGGCCAGAGATCTTATCTTTGATAGTTTGTTTATTGAGGCAAGGCTATGTTGGAATGAATCTTCAACACCAAGGCTGTATATGGTTGTAATTCTTTTCTCTTTGATATTAATACATTAATGTCTTCATTTCCCATAAATGACGTGTAATTTCATTTACAACAGTTATCCTTGGTCAATTGTTTAGATCTATCATATTATCTTGTGTTTCCAATTGTTTTGTGTTTCCTTTGAACCTTTTGCAGGTTATCTCTTCATCAGTAGGATTGTGAAAGCTTGAAGCCAACGAGGACAACCTTCGGAAAGAGGTACGAATTCTTTACATTCAATTAATTAGATAAATATAGGGAAAGGTTTACGTTTTTGTTCTGTTTTGTTATAGATCCAAACCATTTGGACTAGGGAACCAATCTTTGTCCGCACTGGTTGAGTTTGTTCGTTAACAAAATTGGCGACTCAACTAGCGATCAAATTATTTAATTTATAATTTTGTTTGTTTGCCTTGTTTATGATTAGATTTGGTTTAATTTTCACTTGGTAGATCACATCCAATTGGTAGATCCGACTATTTAGATTTCACTGTGTAATCTGCTTTAGTTTTCAAACCTTGAAGTCTATTGTTTTGCTTGCAAATCTTTCTTTTTTCATCTTTTTTGTCACCCACCGCACTTTACGTTCAGATACGACGTGCCAATGTGAGCTTAACGTTTTTTTCCTTTTGACATAGTGCGTCACCACGACACTTTGCTCTTTTTCAGAGTGTGTCACCTTGTTTCTTACACTCTGGTGTATATCTGTAACCTACGTTGCCTTGTTGAAATTTAGTTTGATTTCTGCCCAGACCTTTTAGTTCCTTTTTGCTTAGTTTGTTACTAAACTGTTGCAGTTGTCTGTCATTCTAGAGCTAGCTTTTGGATTTAATCTATACTATAGTTGGGGGTGTTTTTATCTTACATTTTAAGCGAATGAAGTGCATTTGAAAAAAAAAAAAACCTGATGGTTGGGGGCCATGAATCGTATATTTTGCAGTCTCTTTTCTTGCATTGAATTTTACACTTGTTTCTTTGCTTGAAACCTCTTGCTCTTTTGTGTGGATGATATTCATCGAAATTTGAAAATTTGCATTTCCTTGTAGTGTGCATATGTTGAGTTTGTTTTGAGGTCTCTTGTCTTGGGGTTATTGTTTCCTTAGATCTATGTAGCAAAGGGAAATTGATCTTTTGTTTCCATAATAATTAAAAGAAAAAATTTCACTTTGATCTTCTTTATTAGATTGAAAAATGCCTAAAAATAAAAAATAAAAAATAAAACAATTTATTCTTGTTTTAGTTTATTTCAAATTTTTATTTGGTTAAATCTTAGTTTTATAAAAAAAATCAAGTTTCATAATCTATAAATAATCTTTGCTTTAGTCTTTGATTGGAAACGTTAAATTGATCATTTTCTTCCTACCTTTATAAATATGTTTTTTCACTTTTGTTGGAAAGATAGGAAATAAAATCATAGTTTCAAGTTTGGGTGTATGTTATTGAATTTCTGCGTTTTGAGAAAATAACCTCTTACTCTCTCTCTCCTTAAATAGGGAATGTATTGAAAGAAAAAGGAAATACTTGTACATCATTGCATGGTTTATGAGTCGATTCTTTAGATCATCTTGTCCACTTAACAACAAAAAGATAAAATCAAGTGCTAGTTATGATAATAAAAAATTAGCAAGATTGTGTGTTAGCTTAGAGATGTGTTTCGACGTCTTAAAACATAGCCTGTTGTCGTTATTTGCTTGCATTGCATCCTAGGGACTGTGTGGTTATTCCACGTACTCGTAGGTATATATAAAGGTATTTCACGTACTTTATGGTATATAGAAAGATTATTTCATGTACTTGACGGTATATAGGAAGGCCCCTTTCGAACGGTTGTGCATTAGACGGAATTACTACAGATTTGAGCTCCCACGTACCTTTGGTATATTGGAATACACCATCATGATCGTAAGACCAACTGAGTAACCGTTTGGCCATCTTGTCGAATAAATACACCAAGAACAACACTCAAGGATTTACTATGCATGTATTGTCCATGCAGTTGGATATACAAGAAAGGGTATGGTCCCAATCCTCCTTGTTTCATATTACTGTTGGACCCTGCAGTATATCATGAGTTGCGATGACTTGACACTCTTGTGAGGATCCAACTTGTATATCCCACCTATCACAAGTTTGCATGTTGTTTTTAGATTCAATAGAGCTTGTTGTGTGTGTAGTTAGGAGACGTTTAGAGAGAGAGGTAGCTTCATTAGAAAGTTATGGATACGTCTTCTTGGACTACCAACCAAGAGACCCCTTCTTAAGGGAGCCTTTTGTTTTTCCTTTATTTGGAAATGTTAGTCCTCCCTTCATTGCCACTTTGAACCTTCCCGGATTAACCATAGGATTACCTATATGGCTATTTAATCAGGTAATCTCATATGTGCCTAATATTTTGAATGTTAATTCCCCATCACAAAACCACCAACATCATGTTGATCTTTCACCTTCTTCTCCAGATGTGTCTTCTTCCCTTTCTCCTTCTTCTCTTGTCAAAAGTTGTGATGCTAAGAAGAAGAAGAAAAAGAAGATTAAAAACAGTAAAGAAATCAAATCTCAACCAACTACTCCTCATAGTGCTAAGAGTATTGATTTACCCACAAAAACACCTTGTAAGCCTAAGTTCCCTTCGAGGCTTTGCAATGATGGTCACCTTCTTAAGGATTGTCATGGTCTGTCCCAAGTTTTAGAATCTGATTCTGTCCCAAGTGGTGTGATGATTAGGATGGAATCTTAGGTTTAAAGTGTGATAAGTGTAAAGTTAGTGAAAAGTTATATTTGCTTAGTTTTTGGCTTTTTTCATTAGAGTTGGTTTCCCTTTGTCATTAAAGGAGTTTGATGCATGTTCAAAATTCAAATGGATTTAAGCATTTTTTTTCCTTTTTTGTATGAAGGAAAAAAATGAAGCAGGTTAAATGTACGATGTTTTTTGTTTTTTCATGGTTTTTTGGTGGAATTTGGTGAATTTTGTTCTTTGATTTCGATTGTTTCTGAAACTCAAATCGTTTGTTTTAGTGGAAAAATAGATTCAACACTTTTAGAAACCCCGGGGGCATCCGAATTATGTAAGTTTGATAGTTGTTCTCTGGAATTCCCAAAATTCGTTGTTGGCTTCAGTAAAAAACTAACTGGAAGTTGGAAAAAATGGTGGCGAAAACATCGCTTGTTTAAACTACTAAAAAAAATTGTTACTTGATATTCAAAGGAGATGAATCAAAGACAATACAAGTATGGTTTGAACATCAATGTTCATCGGTACTATTCCCTTATCTAGCTCCATATGTGTTACACGGAATTTTTGTCCTCACCATGATAATGAACTATGTACACTTTTTCTTTTCCTTGATCCGTGAAGTGTGTGGCCAAAACTCTTTGGAATATGAGTTCTGAGGTCTTTTCCCTTTGAAAAAAACATGTTTAGAGAGGGTGACACCCTTTGTTCTCTAACAAGGTGTGTCACCCACCATTGACACACACCATTGACACACTTTGTATCACTATAGGGTGCATCACCAACACACTTTGCTTCTATATAGGGTGCGTTAGTGTCTGTACAAAGGGAAAAAAGAGAAGTTTCAAAAAGTCTCTCGAAGGAGACCCTTGTAGAGGTTTATCCCTTCCATTTAGGGTGTATCTCACTCGTCTCCTAGCTTAGTAGGATCCCACCTCATCCTTCTCCCTTAATCCTTTCATGCCTTCCTCATCTCTTTTGGCCTATAAATGTAAGCTTACCCTCATGAGATAGAGGGAGCTAGAAGAATAGCAGCCAAATGCCGGATAAATTAGGTAGGAGATCTGATCTTTAATAGTTTGTTTATTGAGGCAAGGCTATGTTGGAATGAATCTTCAACACCAAGGATCTATGTTGGAGCAGGGTCCCGCAGCTACAGAAGAAGCTGCTAGTTTTGGTGGAAAGATAAGTTTTGGCGGAAAGAAGTTAAGACAGAGCTACGATGCCATAGCACGTTTCCAGCTGGAGAGAAGAGCCAGAAACCATGACTTTTAAGATAGAAAAGTCAAGAAGGCAACGGTACCTGAGCGGCCGAGAAGAGAGAGCTCAACCACTGCATTGAAGGCAGTGGCAGAAGACAGGAGGGCTCAACGACCCTCATAAAGGAGAAGGAGCAATGAGGCTGAAGCATTGAAGGCGAAGGACAGAAAAGCGAAGCGGTGCATAGTACCCATGATCAGTGCCGGGAAGCATGGAAGACTGCAGAGAGCTGTGGTGTGACAGAAAGTGGCTACCTCAAGTACAGATACGGCCGACTGTCACTAGTTAGGTTTTGGGTTACTGTTGGGACAGGCCCACAGTGTTGTAATGGCAAGACCTTTGGGCTGCCTATATAAGAATATATTTTGTATTGTAAAAGGGTTGGCGGGTTGAGGAGCTAGCTAGTCATTTTGTTAGTTAAGTAGTTGGTTCATTCAGTCGATAGTAGTGTTTTTGCATACTATTAGACGGTTGTAAAAGCCTAGCTCTGGTTCTGTTATTAGCGGTAGCAATCTTACGGTAACCAGTAGCTGGCTTATAGAATATGTATGTAAAGATCCACAGGGATCGACAGAGAGGGAAGAGTATATTGTAGGAGAGCAATATAGAAGAGAAAAGAGATCTAAGAGAGAAGATCTTAAGCTGCATATGCGGTGTAGTAGAACTGTGTTTTACCTTCCCCTGAGCTATAAGAAAACACAGTTCTGTGGATGTAACTTCCATCCTGGAGGTGAACCACATTAAAATCAGTGTTATGCAATTGGTTTATGTGTTATGTTTACTTATGTATTTCTCAGTCAGTTTATGGACTTTGTTTACAGTTTAATGAATGAATGTGTTAATCAGTTCACAACAATATAGAAGGGTAAATATAGGTTAACATCTTTGGCACGCTGTTTATGGTTCATTTATGCTTTGTGTAAAACAGTCCCTATTGCTGTATCGAATAGCCTTGTATGTTAAGTCTTGCACGTCGACATGAGCAACGCTAAGTGCGCTAAACCGCGGAGGTAGGATATCACAGAGAGGTGATACCGCATCAGCAGAGGAGCTGCGGTGCACGATACCGTAGGTGAAGGGCTTAGCGTTGGATAGGACTGCGTGCCGCACCGTGCGCGACGATGCGATAAGGTTGGAGATATCGTGGGTCTGAGAAAGTGCGCGCCGCAGGAAAGGATCGCGCGGCGGTATAAAGGAATATCCTGCGGCTAGAAGAGCTGCAAGGCAAGGAAATCGTGCAACGTGAGCAGGAGATCGCGTGACGCGCAAAGGAGAGACTGCAACTAGGAGAGCTGGGAGCCACCAGTGGGATTTCCACAGAACCCGATCCAAGATGCTTGAGTCCTTGGCCAACCCATTAGAGTCACTTCGGGTGAGACTTCAGGCCGCTCTACGGTCTGTCGCCGAAAGGGCCAGTGATCTAGGGGTGTTGTTGGTTGAATATAGTAAACCCGGGTCTGCCCAAAGCAACCAACAAATGGTTCTGTAATTCACCTGGCCATACAGGTCACAGAGGGGGAACAATTCAATTGGTCTATATTCTTATTAAATATGTTGCAAGCAGATTGCTTGGTAGCTCAGGATGAAGCCAACCACCCTTTCCATTTTTCGTGGTTGCTTATATTTTGTGCATTTGTCGGATGGAAGGAGCCACCCCATACCCAGTTTCCACAGATAGCAGGTGGTGCACCCAAAGGGGTGCGCTATGCCAGCTTATGGGAGACCAACCACCCAGCCAAGAAAGCAATCAATGCGATGGTATTCCATGACTACTATAAGCTGTTGATGAAGGTCATTCAAGAGACACCGCGGCTCAGCACGGAGATTGTGGACACGTATGATAGCCGGCTTAATTTTATGGCAGATAGCCATTTAATCTATCTGCGACCGAAAAAGACTAAGCGGGATGATTGGGCTACTGGCTCATTTAGGATGATAGCCTGAGACGTCGAAGGAGTCATAAGAGACTTCGACGACCAATGGAAGTAGGAATACGAACATGCCGCACCACTATCGTCAAACAGTGCAGAGACAGAACACCGGGACAAGGACAAAGATAACACAGACACCCAGACGCAATATTCAACAGAGGAACCACTACCAAGGGAAAAGAAGAGACCTTCACAGCAAGGGTCACCAGGGACGCAGCAGAAGAAAAAACAAAAAACCTCAAAGCCAACTCTGAAGACCGCATTGACAGACGATGACTATGAACTCATCGCAACAAGGACGTGTGACACATTGAAGGACTCACTTGACGCGATGAAGGAGTCGCAGGAAAAGAGCCAGAGCGTAGTCGAAAAGCAACTTCTAGACTTAAGAATGATTACAGATAAGACTGCCATGAGGTACATTCCACCTGAAAAGACGAACACCGAAGAAACCTCGGCATCGCCGATGTCCCGCCAGGAAAGCTTAGCAAAAGATCACCTCAATACTGTGTTAATTCCACCAGGGAGTATTCGATTCCCTGCCACAATGAAGGACCCACCAGTTCAGTTTAGACAACCCATTGAAGTTAACCTTGCAGAGTTTCATATTGACTAGTTGCATATGATCCAGCAGCAGTTAGGTGCAGAGCTCAAGACTAGAGAGCTTGAGACTTACCAGCAGAATACGCAGCTGAAGCAACAGAATGCAGCACTTGCTATCAATGTTTAGAAAAGGGCAGACGAAGTACGAGCATACAAGGAAAGAGAGTAAGATCTTTCTCAGGTTTTGTAGAGCATTGCACTCGAACTGCCCCAATGTAACATCGAGTTTGCCTTACCAGTTCCGCAGAAGCTAAGAAGAGTAGTAGACAGAGCAAAGGCTCTGGAAGAAACTGTGACTAGGATGGACGTAGAAATGGCCAAGATGAAGGCAGACCATGAGGTGCAGATCGCTGAGCTTGAGGCTCGCATACGAGACACCTCCCAGGTAGACCAGAAAGCGCGAGTAGAATCCCTTCGACTCACTTCTGCGCAGATGCAATCTCGCATCGATGAAGCACGGTTAGTACTAACCGATGCGACGAACACATGGGTTGAGTTAGATGAGCCGCCGGAGAAAGTAGAAATCCAGCAAAGTATTCAGCAGATAGAGAATATTGCTGCGGCAATGAAAGAAGAAATTAAGGGCTTGGCAGCTCTTCAAAAGATGAGGAAGACAAAGGAGATGAACTGTTTGCAGCAGGAAGCACAACAATTAAGAACCAAGGAGATGCACATTAATGACCTGCTTCAACCGTATCAAGAGAAAATCGTAGAGATAGTTGATACGGTTGAACAGAAAATGAAGGAGTTCACTACCACCAGGGAGAAAACTGACGCCACAGAAGACGCCAGTATTAGTCAAGCTTTGCTTGAATCGGCACAAGAGAGTGTCGAAGTGATGTAGAAGGAAGTCACAGGACTTCGTGACAGGTTGCAGAGGGCTTCACAGGAAGCCAAGGCAAAGCTACAGCAGGAGAAGCCCGCTGCAGGTGGCTCGAGGACGAGCCACAAGTAAGTGTTAGGGGACTATTGGAGCAGGGTCCCGCAGCTGCAGAAGAAGCTGCTAGTTTTGGCGGAAAGAAGTTAAGACAGAGCTACGATGCCGTAGCATGTTTCCAGCTGGAGATCAGAGCCGGAAACCATGACTTTTAAGATATAAAAGTCAAGAAGGCAACGGTACCTGAGCGGCCGAGAAGAGAGAGCTCAACCACTGCATTGAAGGCAGCGGTGGAAGACAGGAGGGCTCAGCGACCCTCATAAAGGAGAAGGAGCAACGAGGCTGAAGCATTGAAGGTGAAGGATAGAAAAGTGAAGCGGTGCATAGTACCCATGATCAGTGCCGGGAAGCATGGAAGACTGCAGAGAGCTGTGGTGTGACGGAAAGAGGCTACCTCAAGTACAGATACGGCCGACTGTCACTAGTTAGGTTTTGGGTTACTGTTGAGACAGGCCCACAGTGTTGTAATGGAAAGAACTTCGGGCTGCCTATATAAGAATATATTTTGTATTGTAAAAGGGTTGGCGGGTTGAGGAGCTAGCTAGTCATTTTGTTAGTTAAGTAGTTGGTTCATTCAGTCGATAGTAGTGTTTTTGCAGACTATTAGACAGTTGTAAAAGCCTAGCTCTGGTTCTGTTATTAGCGGTAGCAATCTTACGGTAACCAGTAGCTGGCTTATAGAATATGTATGTAAAGATCCGCAGGGATCGACAGAGAGGGAAGCGTATATTGTAGGAGAGCAATATAGAAGAGAAAAGAGATCTAAGAGAGAATATCTTAAGCTGCATATGCGGTGCAGCAGAATTGTGTTTTACCTTCCCCTGAGCTATAAGAAAACACAGTTCTATGGACGTAACTTCCATCCTGGAGGTGAACCACGTTAAAATCAGTGTTATGCGATTGGTTTATGTGTTATGTTTACTTATGTATTTCTCAGTCAGTTTATGGACTTTGTTTACAGTTTAATGAATGAATGTGTTAATCAGTTCACAGCAATATAGAAGGGTAAATATAGGTTAACCATCTTTGGCACGCTGTTTATGGTTCATTTATGCTTTGCGTAAAACAGTCCCTATTGCTGTATCGAATAGCCTTGTATGTTAAGTCTTGCATGTCGACACGACCAATGCTAAGTGCACTAAACCGCGGAGGTAGGATATCACAAAGAGGTGATACCGCACCGGCAGAGGAGCTGTGGTGTGCAATACCGCAGGTGAAGGGCTTAGCGTTGGACAGGACTGCGTGTTGCATCGTGCGCGGCGATGCGATAAGGTTGGAGATATCGTGGGTCTGAGAAAGTGCGCGCCGCAGGAAAGGATCGCGCGGTGGTATAAAGGAATATCTTGCAGCTAGAAGAGCTGCGAGGCGAGGAAATCGCGCGATGCGAGCAGGAGATTGTGCGACACGCAGAGGAGAGACCGTAGCTAGGAGAGCTGCGAGCCACCAGTGGGATTTCCACAGAACTCGGTCCAAGACGCTTGAGTCCTTGGCCAACCCATTAGAGTCACTTCGAGTGAGACTTCAGGCTGCTCTGCGGTCTGTCGCCGAAAGGGCCAATGATCTAGGGGTGTTGTTGGTTGAATATAGTAAACCCGGGTCTACCCAAAGCAGCCAACACTCTATATGGTTGTAATTATTTCCTCTTTGATATTAATACATTAATGTCTTCATTTCCCATAAATGATGTGTAATTTCATTTACAAAAGTTCTCCTTGGTCAATTGTTTAGATCTATCATATTATCTTGTGTTTCCACCTGTTTCATGTTTCCTTTGAACCTTTTGCAGGTTATCTTTTCATCAGTAGGATTGCGAAATCTTCAAGCCAATGAGGACAACCTTCAAAAAGAGGTACGAATTCTTTACATTCAATTAATTTGATAAATATAGGGAAAGGCTTACATTTATGTTTTGTTTTGTTATAGATCCAAACTATTTGGACTAGGGAACCAATCTTTGTATGCACTAATTGAGTTTGTTCATTAACAAAATTGGTGACTCAACGAGCGATCAAATTATTTAATTTATAATTTTGTTTGTTTGCCTTGTTTATGATTAGATCTAGTTTAATTTTCACTTGGTAGATCACACCCAGTTGGTAGACTCGTCTGTTTAGATTTCACTGTGTAATCTGCTTTAGTTTTCAAACCCTGAAGTCTATTGATTTGCTTGCAAATCTTTCTTTTTTCAACTTTTTGGTCACTCTCCACACTTTACGTTCAAATATGACGCGCCAATGTGTTGATGCCTAAAAAATCCTGTTAGATTTTTATCTATTTTAACAATATTATCTTAGGATCTTATTTGAGAGAATAACATGCACAACAATCAAACACAAGAGACAATAGAGACAAATTTTCCTCTAGGAAACCATAAAGGAGAAAACCCAACAAATTCCTTAGAGATAGAATAAGCACCAATGGCAGCAGTAAAACCCAAAGACAGTAAAATGATCTCCAACAATTGTTCTCTCTCTTATCCCAACTTCTTCTCTCTCACTCATGCGCTGCAACTGAGTGTGAGTAACTATGTGATAAATAGAGAGGCTCACTCTCTATTTATACTAATTCTTGACTTGACAGTAACTTACCAGGGCCGACTTTTCTAGGAGAGTCTAATAACCCTAGTGCCCTGAAACTATGGGGACTTTGACCCTTGATCAACTAGGAGGGTTAACCTATATGACTTTACATGATTTGGTTACATTACTGATTCTCTCGATAGGAACATCGGGGACTAATCAAATACAATATATGAAATATCCAAGTGAATACATTCCGAAGTTACAAATACATCAACACTCCCTCTTAACTAGGAAGGTATTCTCTTGACACAATACATCAACACAATTCTTCTTCTTTGGATCATCATCAAAGTTGGATCATCCCTAGATCATCATCAAAGTTGGATCATCACTGGATCATCATCAAAGCTGAATCACCATTAGATCATCATCAAAGCTGGATCATCACTAGATCATCATCATCATCACTACTTTTGCTATCTCGATCAACTGGTGATATCTCTCAATTCTAATCGTCACAGGAAGTTCTACAGATCCATCCCTTTTTCATGTTGGTTGTAGGCCTAGCCTCCATGTAGGTCTTCATCTTCTTCAACACTTATATCTGATCATGGGAGGAACACATCCCGCAACCATGTCAGAAAGGCTCTCCCAACACTCACATCTGACCATGGGAGGAACACATCCCGCAACCATGTCAGAAAGGACCAGCACTCACATCTGACCATGGGAGGAACACATCCCACAACCATGTCAGAATGGCCCAGCACTTATATCCGATCATGGGAGGAACACATCCTGCAACCATATCAGAAAGGCTCAGCACTTATATCCAACCATGGGAGGAACACATCCCGCAACCATGTTGGAAAGGCTCAGCACTTATATTTGACCATGGGAGAAATGCATCCTGCAACCATGTCAGAAGGGCTCTGCACTTACATCTAACCATGGGAGGAACACATCCCGCAACCATGTCAGAAGGGCTCTGCACTTACATCTGACCATGGGAGGAACACATCCCGCAACCATGTCAGAAGGGATCTACACTTACATCTGACCATGGGAGGAACACATCCCGCAACCATGTCAGAAGGGCTCTCGGACTCATCACTTCCCTTTAGAGGGAACCTCGATCTAGAGAGCACCAAGCTTCTCCCTGAAGTACTCAAAATTCACTCTGGCTAATGGCTTGGTCAACACATCAACTATCTGTTCATCCGTTGGAACATACTGGAGCTTCACTGCTCCTTTCTGCACCATGTCCCTGATATAGTGATATTTGATCTCGATATGTTTCGACTTGTCATGGAACATCGGGTTCTCCGAAAACTTCACACATCTCTGGTTGTCGCAATATATACAAGTAGCATCCAATTGGAGATCAAACAAATCAGATAGTAGCTTCGTTAGCCACATTGCCTCACAACTAGCCAAACAAGCCGCGACATACTCTGATTCGGTTATACTCAGTGCCACTTAGGATTGCTTCTTGCTAAACTAAGATATCACACCTAATCCCATATTGAAGTAGCACCCCGAAGTGCTCTTCCTATCAATAGAACTGCCTACCCAATCTGAGTCAACATAACCCTCCAGGTTAATCTTCTGATTCGCCTCATACTTGAGCCCATAATCAACTGTACCCTTCAGGTACCTCAGAATATGCTTTGTAGCAATCAAGTGAAAATGTCTAGGATCTGGCAGGAACTGGCTCAATGTGTTCACAACAAAGCAAATATCTGGTCTCATATTCGTTAGGTACATCAAGGACCCAATCATCTAACGATACATCGTAGCATCAACCGACTCTGATGAAGCATCACTAAATAGCTTCATGTTTGATGCCATAGGTGTGGTCATGGCCTTGCAGTCCATCATCCCGAACCTCTTCGGGATCTCTATTGCATACTTCCCTTTTCCCAGGTAGATTCCATCCGCATTCTGCCACACCTCCATGCCTAGAAAGTAGTGCATCATCCCCAATTCCTTCATCTTGAACTCGGAAGCAAGCTTCATCTTTGTATCAATAATAAACCCATATACACCCATTACAAATAGGTCATCTACATATAGTAGGAGTATCACTGGGTTCCCTTCTTCAACCTTGTAGTAAAGATTGGAATCTGCTTTACTCTTGGTAAAGTCCAAACTAGATAGGAAGCCATCAATTTTGTTGTACCATGTCCTGGGTGCCTATTTCAAACCGTACAGGGCTTTCTTCAATTTACATACATGAGTTTTACTGTCATGTGTTTGAAAACCGAGTGGCTTCTCCGCATACACTTCCACTTCCACTACACCATTCAAGAAAGCAGTCTTGACATCTATCTGGTGTATCTTCCATTTCATTACTGCAGCTAGAGAAAGTACCGATCTAATGGAAGTGTATCTGGCTACAGGTGCAAAAGTCTCTTCATAATCTATCCCTTCTTTCTGGGAGACGACACTAGCCACAAATCTTGCTTTATATTTCTCTATGCTACCATCTGCAGCATGCTTGATCTTCTAGATCCACTTGGAAGTCACGACAGACTTCCCCTCTGGTCTTGGGACAACATCCTAGACATCATTCTTCATGATCGACTGATACTCCTCGATCATAGCATCCTTCCACTCTTTCTTCTCTGTCGCTTCTTCATAGTTAGGAGGTTCTTTATCAATGATGTCACGTAATAGGGCTACATATTCGGAGTAGGACCTATTTCTCTTCCTTTCTCTATGCATTTATTTTGGAGCCCCATATCTTTCTGCACCTTGGATAGCCTCTCGTACCCATACATGTTTCCTCTTGTGAGGATTCTTCTCCTAAGGTGGATCTATAGGTTCCTGGGGTTCTTCTATTTCTCGATCTTCTTCTTTATTTTCATCATTCATAGTTGTATCTTGAATTCTGGGTACTTCTGTTTCTTCAAGTTCTTCACTAGGTCTCTTTCTAGATTTGTTGTAAGCTGAGTCTTCGTCAAATGTTACATCCTTGTTGATGTCGATCTTCTTAAATCCTGGGAATTATATTATGTAAGCCTTCGAGCTTTCACTACAACCCACAAATATACCCTTCTTCCCTGAAGGATCTAACTTTGTCCTCTTTTCTTTTAGAATGTGTATGTACACTAGAAATCCAAATATTCTGAGATGACTGACTTCTGGTTTCTTACCAAAGAAAACCTCTTTAGGAGTTTTATTCTTGAGTACTCTATGAGGAGTACAGTTATGTACATACATAGCTGTTCTAGCAGCTTATGCCCATAGATGCATGGGAAGATCTTGATCACGAAGCATTGCCCTTGCAGATTCCATAATCATTCTATTCTTCCTTTCTGCAACCCCATTCTATTGTGGATTATATGGAGTGGTTAGCTCTCTCTTAATCCCCGAATCTCTACATAATTCTTTGAATTCATTTGATGTGAATTCTCCGCCATTGTCTGATTGAAAGTTGTTGATTTTATTTTCTATGTGATTCTCGATCAAGGCTTTGAACTCTTTGAACTTGCTGAATACTTCATCCTTGTTTTTCATAAAGTATATCCATGTATTCCTAGAAAAATCATCAATGGAAGAAACATAGTATACATACCCGCTTAATGAGATGGATGACATCGGACCGCATACATCAGAGTGGATGATTTCCAAGATTCCTTTTGCCTTGCTCTCACTGCTTGGAAATGTCTTCTTTGTGTTCTTTCCTTTCACACATCCTTTGCAGACACCGTCATGTTTTTCTTGAATTTCTGGAAGACCTTCAACGACTTTGCTTGCAAGTGGTAGTGCTCTATAGTGTACATGTACAAGCCTTCTGTGCCAAAGTTCATTTGGCTCTATTGAGTCATGAACCAAGGCTTGTTCTGGTTGGCCCTTTAGCTTGTATAATCCTCCCTCTTGCTCCCCAATCACAACTGCATCATCTATGGTCTTTCTCTTAGGCCACATAAGAACTTGGCCATCTACAAATGCAACCCTCATGCCTTTTGCATCAAATGCAGAGATGGAGAGAAGGTTCTTCTTTAGTCTTGGTACAAACAAGACATCCTTCATCTTCATATATTTTCCAGAGTCTAACTTGTAGGAGGATTCACCACTACCTTTTATTGGATATTGGTAGTCATCCCCAAGCTTTACCTTATGGGGTGACTCATGTTCTGATAATTTCACAAATGATTCTTTGAATCCCGTCATATGATTGGAAGCTCCACTATCGATAAGCCAATCCTTGCTCCCATGTGTGACAGTTCTCGTGAGGGAAAAAATCAAAACATATTCTTCATCACTTGAAGAATCTTCACTTTCTTGTTTGACTCTCTTCTTGGAAGGTTCATCATCCTTTGCATCATGAGCATGATGTCTTCTCTTATAGTTCTTCTTCTTTTGAGAGCCACCTCTGTTTCTAGGACAACCTTTGGCAAAGTGTCCTTTTTTTTTTACCAAAACTATTGGGTAGGTTAATAGAGGTCTGGAAAATCAGCTTCTGGGGCTGTGTTACAGTGGAAAATCCCTGAGCAAAACAGAGAGCTCTATCAAAAGAAGTAGAGTCCATTGATAAACAGAGTTGATACAAAATGGAATCCAGTTTTTACAACGGCTTACCCACGATGTTACAAAAAGTCATAACGGCCAAAAGAGCAAAAAAAACAAATATAGTAGCTAGTCAAAGAGGAGGAAGCAAGCACATTTGTAGAGGAGTGAACTTCAGAGATGATATTTTGGTTATTTGATGACCATCTTGGAGAGGATCTTCTTAAGGCGAGCTCCAGTGCTGCAAATCTTCATCCAAAGTCGCCAAACAAGATCGATGCATCTTTGAAATGGGAGAGAAAGTCTTCTTTGTAAGTTTACATAGAACTTTGATGAGGATTCCAGACTTTCCCCATCCGAACTAGAGGAGGGCGAAGGCGATTTGTCCAATTCTTTGAGATGAGCTTGGTGCATTGTTCCAGAAAGCCCTGACTTCCTTCCAAAGTAAGCTGCTACGAAGAGGAATAACCCATGGAGGCGATAGATCAGAGAGGGCAACCGCAGTAGCACCATCGCGTGGGAAAAGGCAATTTACAAAGAAAAATTGAAAGCTTGGATTAAAAAGGATCTTGAATGGGCGGGAGAGTCACGAACTTCTCTTGAACAGCGAACAGGCCTTACTTTTGTTCAAGGGATCACAAGAAGGAATCTGAAAACATGCTCATAGGTACAGTAATTGCAGAGATCAACTAGGATGCGATCAGCCAAGGAAGAGTCATGGGATGTTGTAGGAAGAATCATTACCATTGATTGAGATGATGCTCCTGCTCAGGAGCGAGGCATGATTGGCTTCAAGATCAGCTTGCTTGTTAAGACAGCGAAGCACGTGATAGAAGCTTATGGTTTGAAACTTGCCAGCTAAAGATTGAATTTTCTGGGCGATCCTGTTCATGTGGATGCTGGGGGGACAAGACTTCGATCGCATGGCCTGAATCACCAATCTGGAGTCCCCAAAGACTGAGATATTTTGGATGTTTAGACTTAGTGCTTGCTGGAGTCCCTGCCACAGAGCATAAAATTCTGTGAAATTATTAGTCTCCACTCCTAGCCCCCAAGCAAAGGAGGATTGAATGGAGCCTGAGGGCATGAGGATCACTCCTCCCCCTCCCAAAGGACCTGGATTTCCCTTAGAGGAACCATTAAAAAACAAACAGTGAACCTGCAGAGAGAGTCTCCAATTTAGAAATTCTGCTTCTTCCATTCTTATTTCCCAATCAGCAAGAGTTGGAGGTCTGATAATGGAGACTTTTTGAGCACTAGAGGTGAGGCCTGAGAGCCAAGTAGTTTCTCTGTCATCTAGAGGCCTAACATTCAAGAGATCAGGCTTGTGGTCCAATGCTTCTCCTAGGAGAGATTTGGCTCTCATCACGGTCCTTGAGGGAGAGCTTTCCACATTCCTGAATAGACGGTTGTTCCTTTCGAGCCATAGTTTCCAGAAAATAAACTTAGGGAGAAGCATCCAAGCAAATTTGAGGAGGTATTTTTTGGAGAGCTGAAAAGGAGAGTAATCAGCCCATCTGGTAAACAGCTCTGTAGTTAAAGCTGGCATAATAAAATTAGGATTCGCTGGAAGAGCTTCTTTCCAAACTTCTCTGGAGAAAGGACAGGAAAGTAGAAGATGGTCAATATTTTCTTCATCATTCTTGAATAGGGAGCATCTTGAGGGACCTTCCAGGCCTCTCTTTCTTAGGTTTTCCACTGTTAGGATACTTTTGTGCACCACATTCTAGCAAAACAGATCAACTTTAGGGATGGACAGGGTGGACCAAACGAACTTCCATTGGATCGGGTTTGGAGCTGCATGAGGAACCGTCATTGTGGACCGGTAACCTTTAGCCACTGTGAAACTTCCAGTTTTTGATCCCCAACCTCTCTTATCACAGGTAGCTTGATTTAGGGGGGCTTTGCCTTGCAGGAGCTTGGACAGAAGCTTTGCCTCATCTTCTAGCACGTTGGGGAGGTCACCAAACTTCCAATCTATCTAGCAGTTTTCATTGTCCCAGGCATAAAGGTCCCAAAGAGTGAAGACATGCTGATCCTTGAGCCACTGTTTTATATTTTGAATTTCAAAGTTTTTCCCCAAAGGCTCTTCCCCGAGGATTGAATCTTCCCAAACTTTTATTTTTTTCCCGTTACCAGGTATCCAATACAAAGAGGATCTGAAGTGATCCAGGGCTTTGAGACAGAGCTTATAGATTGGAGAGCCATTTTTGTTGGGAGGATTTTTGTCTAGGCAGGGAATTCTCTGGCCGGAGAAATATTTTTTCCACAGAACCTTTTTGCTCCAGCTAGATTTCCCGGAGACAAGCTGCCAGAGAAGTTTGATTCCCATAGCTAAATTATGAGCATGAATACTTCTAACTTGGAGGCCTCCTTCTTTGTAGGGTCTTTGGACTTTGTCCCAGCTAACAAGATGCAGCTTTTTCACATTTCCTTTCCCACCTTCCCATAGGAATTTTTTGAAGAGACTTTCAATCTTGCTGATGACAGAAGAAGGGGCCAGCAGAATAGATGATTGATAAATAGGGATACTGGTCAGAACAGATTTCAGCAAAACAAGTTTTCCAGCTAGGGTGAGCCAGCTCGCCCCCCACCTTTGGATCTTTGCTTTTAATTTTTCCATGATAGGGCTCCAGTTCTTTGTTTTGATAGCAGATTTAAAAATCGGGACACCAAGATATGTGAAGGAATCCCAGTTCTGCAAGCTTTCCATTTCCAGTACTCTAGAGGTTCTTCCTATATCTGCCACAGAGCAGTTCCAGCAGTATATTTTGCTTTTTTGCAAGTTAATCTTGCTTCCTGAAATCTGAAGATAGATATCTAGTTCCTTCTTGAAGTGCTTTGCAGAGTGAACACCAGCTCCTCCCAACAGCAGAGTATCATCTGCAAATTGGGCATGATTTATGTCCTTTACATTATGAGCCATGTGGAGTCCAGGGAGGGAGAGATCTTGTAGACAATTGTTTAGTTGGAAGCTGAACACAGAGGCCTAGATGGCATAGAGGAGCGGAGACAAAGGGCAGCCCTGGCGAAGCCCTCTTGATGCCTGAAAAAATTTGGTCGGCCTTCCGTTGACCAGAGGGGCAACCCAAGGAGTACAGATGCATCCTTTGATCCAGCCAATGAGCTCAGTGGAGAAACCAATTTTCTCCATAACTGCAAAGAGGAAATCATGATTTACTCTGTCAAAAGCATTTGCTAGATCTAGTTTTACAACCATGCCTTTCTCTTTTCAGAGGAAGCTGGAATGAATAGCTTCTTGAACAAGAATAACATTATCTAGAATTTTCCTTCCCTTTATGAAACCTCCTTGATTCTTGGCAGAATTTTTTTAATCCTGTTGGCAATAATCTTAGTAACCAACTTGTATCTGGTGTTGCAAAGGGAGATGGGCCGGAACCTTGAAAAATTGGAGGCACCAATCTCCTTCGGGATCAAGGCCAGGAAAGAGGAGTTTGTGCTCTCGCCCAGCTTATGGTGGTTTTGAGAGTTCCTAACCATCTTCAGCAGATTGTATTTGATGATATCCCAGCTTCTGGAGAAAAATCTAGCTGTGAAACCATCTGGCCCAGGGGCACTGTCAGGTTTCATATGGTCCAGAGCAGATTTGAGTTCTTTCATAGTAACGGAAGTAGCAAGAGTATTATTGTCAGAGGCTTGGACTAAGTTGGGGACCAAAGAGAGGGGGCAAGCATTGGTATCAATGAGATCAGCAGTGGGAGCAGTGTAGAGGTCTTGGAAGTGGGAAAAAGCAGCCTGTTTAATGCCTTCAAAATCTTTAACCAGGTTGCCTTGATGAGTAATTTCCTTCACAGTTTTGAAGTTTTTTCTAGCTTCAGCTTGTTTATGAAAGAAAGAGGTGTTTTTGTCACTGCTTGCTAGCCATAGGCTTCGAGATTTTTGACGCTAATACTCTTCTTCAACTCTACAGGCTTTATAATAATCTTTCTGATGGATACTTTCTTTCCGGATTATGCTTTCAGTGATAGGGACATATTCCATGAGAATTTGATGGTTTTCCAAGGCATCTTGGGCATCTTTCCTGCAAGAGATCGGGGAGGGGAGAGACTTGGCCCAGTTCTTGAGGTCATGTTTTAGCCTTTTAAGCTTTACTTCCCAAATAAAGGAAGGGTTTCCAGTGACCTTTTTGCTCCAGGAGTTAGAGACAATGAGGTCGAATCCCTCTTGATGGATCCAAAGGGGACTGAACCTAAAAGGGATGGGACCTAGATTTTCCTCAACAGAGAGCTCAAGGAGGATTGGTTTATGATCAGAAGTACAGTTAGGGAGGATTTTGGACAAAGCATGAAGCCCCAGGTTGAGGAAGGAGGAATGGACTAGAAATCTGTCTAGACAGGCCACTATGTGCCCTGGCCCTATTATTTTATTAGTCCAAGTAAAGTTGCCATTGGAAGGTTTTATGTCGACTAGATCCCATCCTAAGATGGTGTCTTCAACCCATTCTTGAGAAGGATCACGGACTATGGATCCACCTTTTTTCTCATTTGCATCCAAAGTGACATTGAGATCTCCTACAATGATAATGTTCTCTGGACTTTGGAGGCTTACGAACGATTCAATAGAATCCCAGCAAGCTTTTTTTTCAGCTAACAGGATTGGAACATAAAGATTAAACAAACTTACTTGATGACCTGAATCTTTGTGGACGAGGTTGGTGTAGATCTAGTGTGTAGTGTTGTGATCGGAGATTAGCTCATACTTGGAGGAGTCCCAAAAGGTGGCTAGACCTATTGAGGCTCCCCTGGTGCTGACAGCTTTCCCCGGGACTTTTTTCCAGAATAAATTTCCTACATGGAGGGCCGAGCCATCCTCCATTTTTGTCTCCTGGACGAGTAGGATCTCTGGCTTATTGATTCTTACTAGGTATTTTATTGCTTCAACTTTCTGCAGACTGCCAAGACCTCTATAGTTCCAGGAGATGTACCGCATTATTTACTTTTGGAGGGGACGACCCCTTTCGAGGGCTGGCCTTGCTTGGATCTTGTGTTCACCATAGTTTTAAGAGTTAGCTGGGAGCCTTGTAGAATATCTGCATAAGACCTTTCCTCCCTTTGCTTTTTGTTGGATTTCCGGCCCCTTGGCTTCTTGATTGGGGTTGCATACAAACTTCCAGACTCCGTGGATCCTTCATCAGAGTCTCCCCCTGGATCAGAGTCCATGGCTGATGGCTCCGCTTCTGCATCTCAAGAATCTCCACGGTTGGGAGAGCTTCTAACTAATGGGATAGTAGGTTCTGGCTAGATTTCTCCTGGCTCCAATGAATTAACACCTTGACTGTCTTGCGTTTCCATTGGGGGTGTAGTTTTAGTGGGCGAGGAATATTGAATAACAATAACCAGAGATACTTCTGGGGCGTTCGCAGTCGAGGGACTTGCTCCTCGGCCCGTAGTGTCTAGCTGCTGAGTAATTTCTTGAGTCTGGACGGGATCCTTCGAAGGGGCTTTGGGGTCTGATTTCTGAGCGTTGCTAGGAGCTTTTTTTTCGATTGGCTTGCCAGGGGCCTTACCTTTTTTGACCCTTTGCCAACCTTCACCTTCTTCTGCCGTCTGGGTTTTTGGGCAGTTGCGTTGGAAATGGCCATGTTCATGGCAAAGCCGACACTTAAACGGAAGTTGTTCATAATCGAGTTTCTGGAAATGAGTCCATGATCATACCGAGAGTTTGACAGCTTCTGGGAGCCCCGCCTCCAGATCAACTTCAACACATATTATAGCACAGGAGTACTGGCCTTTGTGCTCTGCTTTGTCAATGAATCGTCTTAGGGCATTTCCTATTTTTTCCAGGGCTTGAAAGATCCAGCAATGGATCAGCAGATTGGGTAACCTTACCCAAACTGGTACCTCTTTTGGGACATCAACTGTAGGATCAAAGTTTAGAGTCCACCTGTTCAGGTAAAGTCCTTGGGAACCCATGAAATAGGGGCCACTTCGGAAGATAAGATCACGATCCTCTTTTGAGATGAATTTGAAGACGAAGAATCCTCTGCCAACCGGATAGCAGGTGACACTATTCTTCAGATGAGGCCTCCAATTACGCTGAATCTAGTCATCCATGGTTTTGGGAGAGGGCCAAAGCCCCATGAACTAGCCAACCAGACCTCTTTCAGCTAGTGCCAGGGTGATTTTGATGTATTGCTCCTCTGGCAAGGCAATTTATGGAATTGAATCTAGTTTCTTAACAAATTTCAGGGCCTCTTTGGATGCCAGTTTCATCCCAGGTGGGGCTAACAGCCTTCGAAAGGCTTCAACCGAAGATAGGGGGGAGGAGGGAGTGGGGACCCCTCCCCCTGGAGCAGCCATGGCGACGGACTAAGCAATGCGATCCAAGGCGAAACCCTAGAGGAGGGCAGCGACCACAAGCCGATCTCAATCCGTTGCTCTCAAAAGCACGATCTCGCCATCCCTAGTCACAGCTCAATCGAAAAAGTTCCCTCACCAAAACAATAATTTGATATATAAGGGCCATCTTCAATTTTGATATAGTGAAGTGGATAAAGAATCGACAAAGTGTCCTTTTTCATCAGATGTATAGCATCTGAATTTAGATGGATCGTTGGTAGATCTTCTAGGGTTATCTTTCTGGTGAGAGTGCTTACCTCTGTGATAGTCTATCCTGCTTTTCTTGGAGTGTACTGTGAGAGCTTGATATTCACTTCCCATGTTCTCTTCTCGAGCTACTATTTGAGCTTCTTCTTGTGAGCATTCCTCCCACAGTCTACTGAAGGTGACTAGATTTCTTCTAGCACAAATTCCTTGAATGAAGGAGTCCCATGACCTAGGGAGGCCATTCAATGTGGTCATCACAATTTCTGCATTCTCTATTTCTTCATATATTGCTTCAAGATGTTCTTTGATCTAGGAGACCCTTATAAAATATGACTATATGGTCGCCCCATTCTGGATATTCAAGTTCTTCAATCAGTTCCTCAAAGTCATCTTCCAGTTTATGTTCTTCCCTTCAAATAGCTTGGCTAGGGCATCAAACATTGCTTTAGGTGTCTTTAGGGAGGACACCTGTGGTATGAGGTGATCCTTGATTGAACCAACAATAATCCTCTTAGCCATGACCAATTTCTTTTTGTGTAAGGCCTTAGCCTCATCTCCCTTTGGAACTAGAGCCTCTCCACTTATGTAAGAGTCCAACTCATTTTCTTCCAGGACCAGGGAGATCCTATACTTCCAGGCTAGGAAGTTATCAACTCCCTCAAGCTTTTCATCAAGCTTGGTGTGATGAGACATCTTAAATGAGAACCTCAAATTGAAATACACAAGATTTAGATCTTACCAATTTGAGAAGCTGAAAACTGGATCTAGAGCTGATCTTCTACAGTGTTGGTTTTTTGGTTCCAGGGTAGATTAGGGTTTAACTTTCCTGGAGTTCTATCCAACCAAAAAACTTGATTTTGTCTCTAAACTTCGATTTTGAGGAGGAGAGCAATCCTAGCTTGGACTCACTCAAAAATTCCTCTTCAGTGAAAAGCCCTAATTTCCCGATGTAGTGGTAGGTCAAAAACTAAAAGAGCTCAGAATCAGATTATGCTTCGATAGAAAGATGCGCCCTTCAATGGAGGTTCAGCCTAGCCTCCTTTTGTTGATGGACTATGGAGAGAAAATCAAAAAGTAAGAAGCCCTAGCTTCCGCAGCTGCACAATGTCTTCTTCTTAGGTTAGCTCTGATACCATGTTAGATTTTTATCTATTTTAACAATATTATCTTAGGATCTTATCTGAGAGAATAACATGCACAACAATCAAACACAAGAGAAAATAGACACAAAGATTTTCCTCGAGGAAACCATAAAGGAGAAATCCCCGCAACTTCCTCAGAGATAGAATAAGCAGCAATGGCAACAGTAAAACCCAAAGACAATAAGATGATATCCAACAGTTTTTCTCTCTCTTATCCCAGCTTCTTCTCTCTCACTCATGCACTACAACTGAGTGTGAGTGTCTGTGTGATAAATAGAGAGGCTCACTCTCTATTTATACTAATTCTCGGCTTGACAATAACTTACCAAGGCCGACTTCTCTAAGAGAGTCTAATAACCCTAGTGCCCTGAAATTGTGGGGACTTTGACCCTTGATCAACTAGGAGGGTTAACCTCTATGACTTTACATGTCTTGTTTACATTACTGATTCTCCCGATAGGAACATCGGGGACTAATCAAATACAATATATGAAATATACAAGTGAATAAATTCTGAAGTTACAAATACATCAACAAATCTCAGGTACCGACAGTAGGGATTCTCCCCAATAATCGTTCCCAATTAGATCGTTTATCATTTGGTATGGGGAATTCGTTTGTTTAACAGCCCAGTTGCCATTGAAATAAATAAAGGTTTAAGTCTAATTTTACCAGTTGCAGCGTGGTCCACCGTTTATGTGTTTTTTACATTTTATATGAATGATATACAAGTGCCTAGATTAAATGCAATTGATCAGGAAACAAAGGCTTCACAATGTGATGCGTAGCTTCTTACCTCCCGTCTTATTCCCTTTGTACCCAAATCATATAAAACAAATAACAACTATTCTAAACTAAATAACCTATCTAACCTATCCCCAAGGAGCAAGATTACTATTTATATGAGTAATGTATTGCATTTTCTGCACAAAGAATTTTACAGGTAGCTGATAAATTCGGAATACATAAACACAATAGAAAAATTAACATAGAGATAGCTCAGTTGTTTGTTAAAGCATTCACTACTCATTTGCTGCATTATTTTCATAACAAGGAAATGAAATCATTCATGTCACAGGAATAGTCTAGAAGTTAGAACGATCTCACAGATTTGCATAATAAGTTAAAGCAGAAATAGTTCCATATCTAGCCATCTACACAACATGCATTTGAAACTCAAACAACTCCTTCTCCAATAGAATTTTGATCCTCTTTATTATAACAAGAAGTAGTTCTTCTTACAACAAGTATTTTGCATATTAGATCTAGAAAATCCCTTTCTCATTTGACTCTACGTATATTTATACATTGCAAAATGACCTTTGGTCTCCTTGCCCTTTGGGCTTGCTCAATTTTCGGTTACATAAAGTTTGTCTTTAGTGTGTTCAAAAATAAATACACTGATATTACAAATATATCCATGTGTGAATAGGACAAAACCACTTCAGTGGACCCAGTCAAACTATTTATAAATTGCTTCTAGGCTGAAGCATCTAAGGCAATTGTCTCGAACTCTGTGGGCTCTAAAAATATGACTGTGACCCATGCTTGGACACCTGGACTTTTATGTCTGCTACTCTTGGAGGGGTCACTCTCAGCAAATATTCTAGTAGACAGTTACTAACTGCTGCTTGGGCCACTAAACTATTTATCACCTTTGCATCTAAACCTTTAACCAGCTGAATATTTAACTCATATTCTTGTAGCTTATCCTTTAGTTGTTTTAAGTGTTCTTCAAGTGCTGGAAATTCCTGCAGCCTTTGTGCTGAAGAGGTCAAACATTTGTTGTGAGTTATAAGAATCTTCCTGTAAAATTCTGCACATTTGTCCGTTGTCTTTTCCACTGCTTCCATCAACCTCTCAGCAGGTCTACTACTGAAATTTACAATATCATATTCGATCTGCAACTTTTCCAGACTTTTTACAGGTGTGTTTTCTGGGTGCTCTATCTTTGTTTCTAACCATGTCAGCTAGCCATGTAAGGTCTCGGCAATTTCCTAGGTTCTGTTCCTGAATGTAGTAGCCACTATTGAGATCTCCTGCAGTCGATCTTTAGCTTGCTTGATCCCGAAAACTTCTTTTTCCAGCTTGATTGTACTTGATAGATTTCTCTTCTAAGTAAGAGAGCATGCTGTCTTAGCGGTGCTATGTCTATTTTCCTTTCATTGGCTGCGTTCAAAGTACTTCCAAGGAACTGTTCTGTACATCAAGCTCTGTGATTTGAAATCTGTGCTCCTTTGCTTGCTGATCAGCTGTTGACTTCTGAACTTCCATTTCTGCTATCTTGCTCTCTAACTTTTGCTTCTCCCTATCAAGGGTCATGTTTGATTGTTTCAAATTATCCCTTTCCTCCCCTAGAATTTGGTAATCTTGCTGAATTTTCTCATATTCTGTGTTATCTCTAGGGTTGTATTCTAGATTTATATTAGAATATTCAACTTTACATAGTTTCCATTCCTATTTTCACCCTAGCTTCCCTTTAAATTTCTCAATTTTTTATCCCTAGTTATATATTGGCATCATGTATCAATTTTTTGTAATAAAGGGAAAGTTCACAAGTGTTTGCAGAGCATCCAAGTGAAGCCCACGTGTAACGTCACTGACCCTTCGACCGGTGAAGAGGACCCTACGGTGTCATTAAACATTCGTGCTAAAAGCCCCATGAACATGTACATACATATAAACTGAAATAAAATGCTTAAAACATAAAACCTACTAAGATGCATAATCATTCATATACACAGTGGAAACAAACATACATTTATTCAAGCATTCGACATGTTCGTCATCATTCATTAAACGATAAATATAAATGCAGAGACGAAATGGTCAAGAATACTTATCTTATAAAGGATTTTTCCCGCAACCAGCTACATCGCTGCAACCTTCCACTCAACCATAGGCCAGCGTGCTCCTTAATCTCTTAGCAACACTGCCACCCCCGAGCTGGGCATGATTTTCTAAGGAATAAGGAACAAGCAGGATTACACATAGCCAAGGATACACAAAACACAGACCAATCCAACATAGTTGGGTTTATCAGGCCATCAACAAACCAGCCAAGCCAACATAGTTGGGTTTATCAGGCCATCAAGGAGCTAGGAAAGGATAAATGCTAAGTTGGTGAGCTCATTAAAGAGCTAAGGACACCTACACTAGAACTAGCCTAACTTCTAGGACACCCACACACACCCAACACAAGGAAATCAATCCCTTCTCTGCTACACAATCCCTCAGGCCCTGACCTCCCTTCTAGTGCTATTCAGGGGTTGTGGAGAAGAAATCCAGCCCTCTAGCTCTATCCATGTGGCTCCCAACACACTAGGTTTGTTAAGCAAACCAAGCCCTCATCCCCACTCCAACACAGTCCGAAGACCAAGCACTGCATACACGCCACCAAACAAGCTATTCACAACTTGGATAGGGGAAAGTAACTCCTGAGTTGTTCTTGGCCCTATCATGGCCAAAAGGACTCCATAACAACCTACAACAGCCCAAAATGTAAAAGCAAACATAGCCAACAAAATGTGGGGAAACAACAGCTCCCGGTCTCAACAGTGAGGTCACGGGAAATTTACACAGTCGACAATGGAGGAAGTAAATAGACCCTAAACCTGTGCCTGAGAAAAGAACCTACACACCAACCACATCCAAAGGGAAAAATACATGCCTCCATCCCAGAACGCTAATGGTGAAATCGACACCCCCTTGCTCCTTGCGTGAGGAACCACGATGGAGAATCCCCAAACGGTGCGTGAGGAAGCAAAACGTCTTTGCGTGAGATGAACAAGCTTGGGAGAGTGGAAGAATGTCCCATGCAGTCATGGAGCAAATGGAATAATGGAGGATCCCCTGGAGTGATGGGGTAGTGGTTTCCTGTGATCATGAGGGTCAACCTACTGGTGGAATGTGAGTGTGGGCAAGGACTGATAGTCCTGCCACACTCCACTCCCCAGCAATAACTACCCCAACTAACATCAGAACTTTTAATGTGGTAGTTGGATGAGACAAGGGAAGGTGAACAAGTCAAAAGGGTGGTGACACATGGCTTTTCCCCTATGGGATCAAGGTTTAACAATTCCCCCTCCCTATCCTTAGGAATATCATGCCCTTTTCAATATGGTTGCAGTGGCATAGCTGGTTGGGGTTTATTTAATTAAAAAGCATATTTACATGATTCCAACTAATATGTGCTGTATACCACGATATACCATTGACAACGATTCTGTTTGCCGAAACATAACACAACCAAATCGATGGTGGGGCTTTTGCCTTTAGCTCCACACCATGATTCATTACAATATATAAATCATGTACATTTAATGCAACAGGGTCAAAACCAGGGTGTTACATTCCCCTCCCCCTTCAATAGCATTGTCCTCAGTGCTTTACAAAATTGAACAAAATGCTACACTGGTATCGCCTCAGTGTTTCACAGAATTGAACAAAAATGGATGTGCCAATCATATGGCATCCTCCAGCTCCCATGTAGCCTCTTTAGGTCTGTAGTGCTCCCATTGCACCTTTACCTGCCC
This sequence comes from Pseudotsuga menziesii, assembly GCA_001517045.1. Lineage (NCBI taxonomy): Eukaryota > Viridiplantae > Streptophyta > Pinopsida > Pinales > Pinaceae > Pseudotsuga > Pseudotsuga menziesii. Next base: position 278,012 of record LPNX010147317.1, read on the forward strand.
TATGGCCTGGTTTCGGAGCATTGTGACCTTCCTATCGAGGATGCGCATTGGCTCGGTTTGGAACTCTCCCTTGGGTTCCACCTGAATCACATCCCAATTTATCACATGGTTAGGATCATGTACATATCTCTTAAGCAAAGAAATATGAAAAACATTATGAGCTCTAGTGCTAGCAGGCAATGCAAGTCTATATGCAATTGGCCCTATTCTTTCAAGCACTTCAAATGGCCCACAATATCTTGGTGACAGCTTGGCACAACTTCCAAGCTTCAAGGAACTCTTCCTTGCCCTCACTCTGAGGTAAACATGATCCCCAACACTGAACTCCCTGTTCACCCTATGCTTATTTGCATAGCTTTTCTGTTTGTCCTGTGCTGCTTTCAGATTCTGCCTGATCTTTAGAACCTCTTGCTCCATTTCCTTGAGCAATTCTAGTCCAAGCACAACCCTGTTCACTCAATTATCCCAAGTCACAGGTGTCCTACACTTCTTCCATACAAATCTTCATACGAACTCATCCCCAATGATGCATGCTATCCATTATTATAAGCAAACTCTACAAAGTGTAAGTAATCTTCCCACTTGGTTGGTTTGTCCATCACATACATGCGAAGCATATCTTCAAGCATCTAACTAACTCTCTCTGTCTGCCCATCTGTCTGAGGATGGTATGCAGTGCTGAAGCTTAGCTTTGTACCCAAATCTGCAAACAAAACCTTCCAAAAATTGGAAGTGAACTCGACATCTTGGTCAAAGACTATTGCCTTAAGCAATCCATGCAATTTGAAAATCTCCTTCGTGAAGATCTTTGCAATGTCATCAGTCTTATGCGTAGACTTAACTGATATAAAATGTCCTGCCTTTGTCAACTTGTCCACCACAACCATGATGGAATCATGTTGTCTCCAAGTCATCAGCAATCCTGTAATAAAATCCATGGAAATAACTTCCCATTTCCATTTTGGAACTGGCAAAGGCCGCAATAAACCTGTAGGGTGTTGATGCTCAACCTTTACCTGTTGACATTTCATGCACCTCGAAATGTATTCAGCCATATCCTTTATCGTCTTCTGGTATCCTGGGTGACCAGAATACAGAGCTTGATGGATCTCATCCATAACGACTCTCCTCAAATCTGCTACATTTGGAATATAAATTTTGCCTTTATAAGTAAGAAGTCCATCTTCTTCCAATTTATATCCCTCATACCTCTTCTCAAGACTTTGTTGTTGCAATTTGTCTTTTACTAGCTCATACACTTCATCTCTGGCAGTATGATTAACAATCTGCTGCCTCAAATCTGATTGGCAAATACTAAGGGATGCCACATGCATTTCCTGCACCTTCCTGCTGAGTGCATCAGCTACCTTATTCTCTTTTCCCTTTATGTGCTTGATTTCAAAATCAAAATCACATAAAAACTCCAGCCATCTCGCTTGCCTAGCTTTTAGAGTAGGCTGATCAAACAAATACTTTAGACCACAATGGTCTATCCTAAGCTCAGATCTTCTTCCCATCAAGTAATGCCTCCACATCTTGAGAGCATGTACTATGGCTGCAAGCTCTAGATCATGAGTGGCATAGTTCTTCTCATGCTCCTTCAGCTTTCTCGACTCATAACATATCACATGGTTGTCCTGCATAAGGACTCCTCCAAGCCCTTGTCCGCATGCAACGGTACATACCACAAAATATTTCTCTGGATCTGCAACTTTCAATACTGGTGCACTGGTGAGAAGATTCTTCAACTGCTGGAAGCTTTCTTCACACCTTGATGTCCATTTAAACTTTATCCCCTTCTTTTGCAAAGAAGTGATGGCATGTGCAACCCCGGAGAATCCTTTAATGAATCTCCTGTAGTATCCTACAAGTCCCATAAAATAGCTTACATCTGTCACATTTCTTGGAGTAGGCCAATTCATAATCACCTCAATCTTCTCAAGGTCCACAGATATACCCTCCTCAGAGATAATGTGACCCAAATACTAAATTCTGTCTCTATAGAAGTCACACTTGCTCAGCTTTGCATACAACTGATGTTCCTTGAGCAATTGCAATGTCAACCTCAAATGCTCTTCATGCTCTTCCTCATTCTTAGAATAAACAAGAATGTCATCAAGGAAAACAAGAACAAACTTTTCCAAATACCTACTGAAGACACTGTTCATAAGGCACATAAATGTAGCTGGTGCATTTGTGAGACCAAATGGTACCACCAGAAACTCATAATGTCCATACCTTGTTCTAAAGGTTGTCTTATGAATGTCTTCATCCTTGATTCTCACCTAATGGTAACCAGACCTCAAGTCAATCTTGGAAAATACCTTTGCTCCTCTCATTTGATCAAAGAGGTCATCAATCCTAGGCAAAGGATATTTTTTCTTCACAGTAACCTTGTTCAACTATCTGTAATCAATACACAACCTGAGTGTACTGTCTTTCTTCTTTACAAACAGAATTGGTGCTCCCCAAGGAGACACACTCGGCCAGATATACTTCTTTTCCAACAGCTCTTGCAGTTGCATCTTCAACTCTAGCATCTCCGGTGTACTCATCCTGTAGGGTGTCTTGGACACTGGTGCTGCTCCTGGCAGAATTTCAATTGTGAAATCAATGTCCCTTTTTGGAGGAAGCCCTGGAATCTCATCAGGAAACACATCCTTGAATTCCTGTAACACTTGATAGTCCTCCAACCTAGGAGTTTCATCTCCTGTTGGCTCCAAAATGTGAGCTGGATACAATTTGGAAACCTTTCCTACAGAACTTCTTCAACTGCATTGTTGAAATCACCTTCGGAATACCTTTCACAGCTACTAGGTTTCCTTCTTCATCCATGCATTCAAAAGTCTTATTATAACAGTCAAGCTTCACCCTGTGAGCTTCTAACCAATCCATTCCAATGAGAACATCATAGGAACCAAGTGGTAGAACATTCAGATCTACACAAGTGATCAATCCATTCATGACCAATGGACATTTCTCCACCACTTCACTAACTTTTCTCTTGGTTCTAGTGGCTAGTTGAACTAACCAAGATTTCCTATGCTTTACTTTCTTAAAAGCACAAATATCCACTACTCTAGGAGTAATGTAACTGTGAGTAGAACCGGGGTCAATCAAAATAGAAACAGATTGCTCAACATTCTTACTTGCAACTTCAACCACAGTTGACTAGTGATCTGCCTGGCGATCCTCCGGTGTTGCATAAATCCTAGGGATTGCCCTTCTACTTAACCCACTGTTTCTGCTTCTTGAATGTTGTAAGCTAGCCTTGTACTCTCATCCTTGAGTGGACAAGTTCTCTGCATGTGGGGTCCTCCACATCTCCAACATTGAAGTTGTCCTCTATTATGTTGTGGATCCTTAGGCTTTTCTCCTATCACTCCAACTGGCTTACTCACAGCTTGGGATGGCTGCTTCTATTGATTCTTGAAGTTAGAAGGTTTGAAACCTTTCTTTCTTTGGCCAAACTTCTCATTCTTCTTGTCCTTCCATGCCTTATGGTAATCAAGTTTACATTTGCTTTACTCATAGCAATACTTAGCCTTCTTTATTTCTTCTTCAAGAGTTATAGGTTCATAAAACTCAATTCTATCTTTATAAGACTGAGGCAATCCACTCAGAAACTGCTGGACCTTCACTTTTTCATCTCTGATGTATCAGACATACCTCAACAATTCCAAGAACTTATTTGCATACTCTTCCATGGTCTGCTGCCCCAATCTCATCTCATGGAACTCCTTAATCTTGTCATCATAATACTTGTTAGAGAGGTATTTCTGCTTGAAATACTTCTTGAACTTTTCCCACTTAAGTCTCCTTTCATTGATCCTCTTTACTTGCTTGAAGTGTTCCCACCAAATGGATGCTCTTCCATTCAGATTATATATGGCAACTCTTGCCTTCATGTTTCCCGAATATTCCTAAACTTGGAAGTACTTTTTTATCCCAAGAAGCCAAGCTTCAGCCTCTTGTCCAGTCTTTACCTCACCACCAAATGTAGGAGGTTTAGCCTTCTTAAATTCATCTTGAGAGTGATCCCTATGGTGTTTCCTTCTTTTTTTTTTACAAGAAGATGAGCTTGAATCCCCGCTGGATTCTTTGGAGTTAGATGATCCACTAGAAGTCCTTCTACTTCTACTAGTACTGCTCTTACTGCCTTCTGGTCTTGCTGTACCCCGTCTAGAGTCTATCTTTCTTTGTAAGTATGTCAAAATCTGCAGCATAGCAACATTCAAATGATGCTGCTCTTCCTGGGATTTAATCAAGCTTCTCATGGTGGCTGCAACATCTGACGGTGTCTCTTGGAATCTCCTTCCATTAGACTCTATGTCATCATTTCTGTTACGAACATTTTCTCCCATGGCATCTCTCACACGCTCATAAGAATCCCGAGCATCATATCTGTCATGGGTTCTCATAACTGAACCACCACTTACTTACCAAACTGTACCACTTGGAATACTACCCTTGAAGGTGTCTATGATTCTGCAAATGTGTTAGTAACACAACTGTTAGATGCATAATATTGATATAAATCAGAACTACTTACCTTCTTCTCTTGGAAAAATCATAAAATATAATTTTGCCCAAACACAAAATCTTCTTCTTTTTCAGCCCTATAATCCACTGACAATCTGCTGAAAAAGGTCACTGAAAACCAGCTGAAACTCGCTGAGAATTCCTTCCTACTTGAAAAACTCAAAATTTTTCTTTTTGCCCAATCGGGCCTCTTCCCAACTAAAATTCGGACACTTTGGTGACCTAATCAACAAATTTCCTCCGATGCTCATCAACAGACCTATCACTATAATTTTTCGATGTATTAGATCTCTTGTCATCTAAGCTGTCGGACTACCATCGGTGATGCCAAGGACTGTTGTGTGTCGGTGACCGGAACGTTAATCACTATAGCATATAGTATCGATGATTGAAATCGTTATCTCCTACAACATCGGCGATCGGAACCACTGTTCATCGGGTGGGTAGTTCTCTAGGCGGTCACAACGGCGGGCAACAAACTGTCTGTGGGTTTCGCAGACCATAACACTCGTCAACGGTCTCATCAGCTATTTTCCACTACTGTATTGGCGATCAGATCCATTAATCCTCTCGGCCATATCGACGATCCAAACAACAAACCTTTTCCACTGCGTCGACGACCGGAGCACTATCGACAGTCGAAGGCTCTAATCGTTAGGGTGCTAGTTCACATGGCAGCTGCAACGGTGGAATCCCAAACAACTAAAATCTTCTGACGTTCATCGACGACCTCATCAACTAAACTTTTCCTATGTATCGGCAGCTCAAACCACCAATCTGCTCCATCGTATCGACGATCTGATCTTCTATTTTTCTCCGATGTGTCGGCGCTATCGTCAACTAAATTTCACCGACGCCCATCGACGATCCCATCAACTAAATTTTGCCAATGTGTCGACAGTCCAAACAACAATGTTTTTCGATGTATCGGCTTTTTGAACAACTAAATTTCGTCAACTTGTCAGCGGTCCAAACAACAATGTTTTTCGATGTATCAGCTGTTTGAAAAACTAAATTTCACCGACGTTTCGGTGGCTCCATCATCGACAATCCAATCAACTAATCTTCACCGATCGCCAATGGCCTCATCACTTTAGAAAAAAAATTGAAAAAATTTCTCTTTATCATCTTCCTACGACGCTTTGTCGGCTATTTCATTAACTATTTTCTGTCGACACTGTGGCTACTCGATCAACTAATCATCGACGATCTAATCAACTAACCTTCTCCGATCGCTGATAGTCGATATTGAATGTTCTTTCAACTAAATTGAGCCGGCGTTTCAGTGGTCTTTGGCTGATCTCCACCGAAACTGCAGCTCCCACATCCACTATTCTCTACCGATGGCTGACAAACACTAAGAAAAATTTTCACAAATTTTCTTTCAACTGTCCTCCGTTGGGTGGGCTTCTGCTTATCTCTCCGCTGCATCAGAAGAGCTTCCCACTAAGTTTTTCGATGAGCTGATAGTTCTGGCACTTAGAAACATTTTGTGGAAGTTTTCTGTCATAAATTTTTGATCTCTGCTGGGCAGAAGGAAACCTACCTCTGCTAGCTGATCTTTCATGGCCCATTCAGGCCCATGCTGTAACTTAGCTCTGATACCACAATGTAACGTCCCCAACCCTCTGACCAGCGAAGAGGACGCTACGGTGTCATTAAACATCTGGGCTAAAAGCCCCATGAACATGTACATACATATAAACTGAAATAAAATGCTTAAAACATAAAACCTGCTAAGATGCATAATCATTCATATACACATCTGAAGCAAACATACATTTATTCAAGCATTCAACATGTTCATCATCATTCATTAAATGATAAATATAAATGCAGAGACGAAATGGTCAAGAATACTTATCTTATAAAGGATTCGTCTCGCAACCAGCTACGTCACTGCAACGTTCCACCCAACCATAGGCCATCGTTCTCCTTAATCTCTCAGCAACGTTGCCACCCCTGAGCTGGGCATGATTTCCCAAGGAATAAGGAACAAGCAGGCTTACACATAGCCAAGGATACACAAAACACAGACCAAGCCAACACAGTTGGGTTTATCAGGCCATCAACAAACCAGCCAAGCCAACACAATTGGGTTTATCAGGCCATCAAGGAGCTGGGAAAGGCTAAATGCTAAGCTGGTGAGCTCATTGAAGAGCTAAGGACACCTACACCAGAACTAGCCTGACTTCTAGGACACCCACACACACCCAACACAAGGAAATCAGTCCCTTCTCTTCTACATAGTCCCTCAGGCCCTGACCTCCCTTCCAATGCTATTCAGGGGTTATGGAGAAGAAATCCATCCCTCTACCTCTGTCTGTGTGGCTCCCAACACACCAAGTTTATCAAGCAAACCAAGCCCTCATCCCCACTTCAACATAGTCCAATGACCAACCATTACATACACACAGCCAAACAAGCTATTCACAGCTTGGACAGGGGAAAGCAACTCCTGAGTCGTTCTTGGCCCTATCGTGGCCAAAATGACTCCATAACAACCTATAGCAACCCAAAATGTAAAATCAAACATAACCAACAAAACGTGGGGAAACAACAACTCTCGGTCTCAATAGTGAGGTCACGGGAAATTTACACAGTCGGTAATGGAGGAAGTAAACAGACCCTCAACCCGTGCCTGAGAAAAGAACCTACACACCGACCACATCCATAGGGAAAAATACACACCTCCAGCCTAGAACGCTAATGGCCAAATTGGCACCCCCTTGCTCCCTGCATGAGGAACCACAATGGAGAAGCCCCAAATGGTGCGTGAGGAAGCAGAACGTCTTTGTGTGAGATGAACAAGCTTGGGAGAGTGGAAGAATGTCCCATGCAGTCGTGGAGCAAATGGAATAATGGAGGATCCCCTGAAGTGATGGGGTAGTGGTTTCCTGTCATCATGAGGGTCAACCTGCTGGTGGAGTGTGCATGTGGGCAAGGACTGATAGTCCTACCACACTCCACTCCCTAGCAATAACCGCCCCAACTAACAGCAGAACTTTTAATGTGGTAGTTGGATGAGACAAGGGAAGGTGAACAAGTCAAAAAGGGTGGTGACACATGGATTTTCCCCTATGGGCTCAAGGTTTAACAATTCCCCTGTTATTTTTTCATCATATAAGCTAGCATTATGATCTTAGGATATTTTCACTGAGAGAATAACAAGCACAGCAATAAAACATAAGCACATCATAAGAGACAAGAGACACAAAGAGTTTTCCTCGAGGAAACCATAAAGGAGAAAACCCCGCAACTTCCTCAGAGATAGAATCAACACCAAAATAGTAAAAGCCCCAAGACATTAAGATGATCTCCACACAGCAGCAGTCTCTCTCTCTCACACTGAGAGGGATTCTCCTCTCACTCATGTGCCCCCCATAAGTGAGTGTGAGTATTGCAAGTGAGATAAATAGAGAGGCTCTCACTCTCTATTTATATTATTCCATTCACTTGAAGTGCACTCCAACATGTCGTCCTTACTTAACAATTACTTACTAGAGCCAACATCTCTAGGAGTGTCTAATAACCCTAGTGCCCCACCACTTGTAGGGACTTTGCCTCCTCTAACCAATAGAAGGGTAACACAATGGTGGGGACTATTGCCCTGACTTACAATGACTCACCTAGGGTCGACTTCACTAGGATAGTCTAATAACCCAAGGGCCCCACAACTATGGGGACTTTAACCCTTGACCAATAAGAGGGTTACCCACAATGACTCAACATGACTTTCTCATTATAGAAACTTCCCGATCGGAACATCGAGACATGACATGACTCAAATACATTACAATACATCCCAGAATGAACATCGGGTTACAATAGATAAGAAATACAAGTGAATACATTCCGAAGTTACAATTACATCAACATCCCCCTCCCTATCCTTAGGAATATCATTCCCTTTTCAATATGGTTGTAGTGGCATAGCTAGTTGGGGTTTATTTAATTAAAAAGCATATTTACATGATTCCAACTAATATGTGCCGTATACCACGATATACCATCGGCAATGATTCTGTTTGCCGAAACATAACACAACCAAATCGATGGTGGGGCTTTTGCCTTTTGCTCCACACCATGATTCATTACAATACATACATCATGTACATTTAATGCAATGGGGTCAAATCCGGGGTGTTACACCACGTGTTACATAGTGCGCCCAACTGTCATAGCAAAACGTTGATAAAGAACACCGACTCCATAGTCATGTGAAAGAGCCTACACCAATTGGCATTAAGAGAGATAAATGTATTTCTGTCAAGAAGGAGATATGAATAAGCCATGATGTTGAGCATACCTAGGTGATGTTGAACCTTCTTTTTCAAACAATCATCTATGGCTGCAGACTGTGAATCTAAAAAATCATCGACTGACAAGTGGAGACCTTCCAGACTCCGTGACAAACTTAAAACACAAAAGGATGTTGGATTCCTTGTAGGTCGAGGCCGTGGAAGTGGTTTACCATCTAGTCGTTCTATGAGAACTCCTATTGGTGCTTCTACTATCGCAAATGCTTTTTGCTACCCATGGGCCAAACTTCTTGACATTTTAGGGATTGTGGAACTTTCTCATCTTTATGTGGTGTTGCTGATGGATTTGTGGAAGTTTCTAGCGTTACTTGTTCTGAGCATTTTGAGCCATTGGCTTTTGTCTCACTTGACCCAGAAGAGCAGGCTGTATTAGAAGACATTTCCAAGGGGAAAACTGCAAGTGGTGGAGCAATTCGCAGGACATTTACCAATACATTTGGAAGGGTCAATATTGATGGCCTTGGAAATAGTGAGGAGATATTGTCCAAAAGCAATAAGAAAAGTGCTTGTGATGAATCTGTGAACTGTGTGATGGACGATTCTCAATTAAAGCATGAAGATGTGCTCCCTGATTTAGATGAGTCTGAACTTGTAAATTCAGTTTCCAAGGAGATTGCAGTAGGCAGCAAAGCAAGTTATCCAATTTCCACTTTGTATGATTTCAAGGATGAGATATTCATCCTAAAGGCTTCTGTTGAGGCAAGGAGGGATGCCAAATCCTTTGAAGGAACATCTGAATAGCCTTCTTTTGAAGAGAAAATGGGTGAGGAGCTTTGTCATGAGAATGAAAATCATTAAATTCATCACGACAGGGTTTTAACATTCGAGCATTAAATAGAAGCAAACTTGAGCTTCATACAAGAGTGGCAGAGCACATTTTAGATTCTTGGGCAGAAGATCAATGTCAATTGCAAAATTCATAGAATGAGGAGTACCTGGAGCATTAATTAATGAGAATCCCCGATTTCTAGGAGCTTGATGAGCATCTTTGGGCTATATTTAAGCATTACAACTTCCAAGGGTAAAGTATTGAGAGATAGAAGGTGAAATTGACTTCTTCATGCATTTAGTTCCAAACTACAAGCAATATTCTCAGCAAGAATCTATATGTTCAAATATCAAATACAAATGGCAAGTACAGAAGGTCAATAACAAAACAAATTCCAGATTATTAAGCAGTGGACTAGGAATCGAGGGATCAATTGGCAAGTTGGCAGTTAAACAGAGCTTTCCAAATTTTTTGTGATCGAAACTTGGATATCATTTATTTCTAGATAGACTCGATTCCCTAAGGCTGTCAATAACTTGTTCTTTGTATTTTATTTATAAGAGCTGATCATTTGATGAAAAGGGGGATTTTTCAGCCAAGGGCTGAGGCAGGGCATGTATGCACTCTATTTTTCTCAATGTAGGATGGCTTCTTTGAAATGATTATGATCATTTGAACCTTGTTCTGTTTTAATAAATAAAGTACATGTTATCATCATTCTGTCTATGTGTGGTCTTAATATTCCATACTGTGATTATTTTGATCAATATGAAACTATTTGTAATGTTTTGAAAACAAAACCTGTTTCATGTTTTTCATAAAGTTATGCTCATAGCCATTTCTTATTATTGCTCATTACAGTGGTGCATTTCCTGCAGTCATGCTTCTATCCTAGCTTGATCTCTACAATGTTTGTTTATCTAAGATTTCTCTAAGCTTTGACTCGAGCAGTCAGGGTGCAAACTTTAGTGATAACATCTGCTGGGACCATTGTCGGGGATGGAGAAACGAATGTATCTTCCTTGAGAAGAACAACAATGATGAAATCCAGCTCTTGATGGTAGACAAGAGAAGGATATTAGCTTGACTACAGTTTTCTACCTGGCGACTCCAGCTTCATTACAGACAAATATATTGGCAACTCCACTGGTTCAAGATGTCAAGGTCCAAGATGCCAAAGACCATGGAAGCCATTCTGGCTCGAAGGTTTACACCTTTTAATTTTTCAGTAGTTCCTAGTTTCCCACATCTAGTACCGACTATGACATAATGGGGAGATTTTTTGTCTATCTTCAGAGAAAGGAGAGAAGATAATCTCGTAGATCGCCTCATCAAGTTCCATGAATGCATGAATCTGCTAGATCTATAGCACAAGGATGTTCATGTATTCATTGGATGGTGATGCATGTGAGTGGTATTTATCATTGCCTTCTTCCAGCATTTCATCCTTGAAGGACTTCCACACAGTATTCCATGAGTACTTTTTCAGATGAGTTTTTATTTGAAAATTGTTGTGAGGAATATGAATTGCATGATGAGGATGACATATTTTCTATTGCTACTTCCGAGGAAGATTCACAACTCATAGTTGATGGTACAATCCATGATTACGTAATTGAGAATGCTACTACTTCAAATTCAGATCAGCAGGATGACAAGGTTGGGAGGAAGAAGATAATTTATTATTTGCTGTATTTTTTCATAACTCTGTTTTACAGCAAGAGGATTTTCTTTCTCCTTATGTACCCGTTACTTCAAATTTAGATGAAAAAGATGATAATAATGAGGAAGATCATGCTAATGTTTTTTCAAATCAACCCTTCTATCATGAACATGAATCTGACCCAGGTATTAAGGGAAATGATGAAAAGTTAGATCTGTCCATTATACTTTCTCATGCATCAAAGGTCGAAAAGCAGTTTGAAGAGCCCTTGATTTCCATTCTTGAGCCGTTTGAAAAAAGCAACAATGGAGAGGAACACATTTCTGTTTTAGCACCTATTGAAATTTTAAGCAGTGAGCCTATATATGATGAATACTTAGATCAATTGGAAGAACGACCTTTTGAATCAGTATTTACAGAAGTCTTCAACAACGGACCTATGTATGACATCTACGAGGACAGTGAGAGTGATGATGTTGAGTCACCAAATCAGTGTATAGTGTGTCTTTTTGAGCAGCAATCTTCGGAAAGTAGAAATCCCATATCCTCTATTCTACACAAAGAATTACAAGGAAATAGTAAACCAAATGTAGTTGTCTCAGTTGGATATTTCAGAGACCAAGGAGGTAATTTTAAATTTTCTTCTCTTTCATCTCCAACAATCCAAGAAAAGAAGTTTGATGTCATCAATCAAGCAGTGATTTCACATAAATAAGAAGATGTGGTAGTTACCTGTTCTCGATTTGCTTCTTCTAACAATTTCTATGACCCTGTAGCAAGTTACATGGAAGCAAAGCAGAGTGATAAGTCTTGCGTCCTTCATATTTTAAGCACAGAATTTCAAATCTATGGGTATGGTTTCTTGGATTGTATGTTTTTTTGCTTTCGAGTTTTTTCAGTCTTTTATATGCTCAGAGATGGAAGCAAATCTCAGCTAATTCATAAACTTCTGGATGGTTATATTGGAAGTTTTCCTAAATTTGAAAAGAATTTTTTGATTGCTTAAGTATGAACGGTGTAAAAAAATGAGCTCGCTTTTCGAGCATTTACTTTCTAGTCTATATTCAATGGATTTGTTTTCAGTTAAGCAGTGCAGAAAAGCAGTTTGGTTTTTAGTATGTTGGCTTACCGTAGATCGGTAGACTCCAACCCAAGAAAAAAGGCCACTCGAACTGCTAGGTTCTTGGAGCCTTGTAGGGAAGTCTCCATCCCAAATGGAGCCAGATGTTATCTCTAGGGTTGTATTGTAGATTTATATTAGAATATTCAACTTTACATTATTTCCATTCCTATTTTCACCCTAGCTTCCCTTTAAATTTCTCATTTTCTTTATCCCTAGTTATATACTGGAAGCATGTATCAATTTTTTGTAATAAAGGGAAAGTTGAAAAGTGTTTACAGAGCATGCAAGTGAATCCCATGGGTTGCATAGTGCACCCAACTGTCATAGAAGAACATTGATAAAGAACACCGGCTCCATAGTCATGTGAAAGAGCCTACACCAATTGGCATTAAGAGATATAAATGTATTTCTGTCAAGAAGGAGATATGAATAAGCCATGATGTTGAGCATACCTAGGTGATGTTGAACCTTCTTTTTCAAACAGTCGTCTATGGCTGCAGACCATGAATCTGAAAAATCATCGACTGACAAGTGGAGACCTTCCAGACTCCGTGACAAACTTAAAACACAAAAGGATGTTGGATTCCTTGCAGGTTGAGGCCATGGAAGTGGTTTACCATCTAGTCTTTCCATGAGAAATCCTATTGGTTTTTCTACTATCACAAATGCTTTTTGCTACCCACGGGCCAAACTTCATGACATTTATAGGGGTTGTGGAACTTTCTCATCTTTACGTGGTGTTGCTGATGGATTTGTGGAAGTTTCTGCCATTACTTGTTCTGAGCATTTTGAGCCATTGGCATTTGTCTCACCTTACCCAAAAGAGTAGGCTCTATTAGAAGAAATTTCCAAGGGGAAAAATGCAGGCGGTGAAGCAATTCGCGGGACATTTACCAATACATCTGGAAGGGTCAATATTGATGGCCTTGGAATTAGTGAGGAGATATTGTCCAAAAGAAATAACAAAAGTGCTTGTGATGAATCTGTGAGCTGTGTGATGGATGATTCTCAATTAAAGCATGAATATGTGCTCCCTGATTTAGATGAGTCTGAACTTGTAGATTCAGTTTCCAAGGAGATTGCAGCAGGCAGCAAAGCAATTTATTCAGTTTCCACTTTGTATGATTTCAAGAATGAGATATTCATCCTAAAGGCTTCTGTTGAGGCAAGGAGGGCTGCCAAATACTTTGAAGGAACATTTGAATAGCCTTTTGTTGAAGAGAAAATTGGTGAGGAGCTTTGTCATGAGAATGAAAGTATAAATTCATCAGGACAAGGTTTTAATGTTCGAGCATTAAATAGAAGCAAACTTGAGCTTCATACAAGAGTGGCAAAGCACATTTCAGATTCTAGGGCACAAGATCAATGTCAATTGTAGAATTGATAGACTGAGGAGTACCTGGAGCATTAATTAACGAGAATCCCTGATTTCTAGGAGCTTGATGAGCATCTTCGGGTTATATTTAAGCATTACAACTTCCAAGGGTAAAGTATTGAGAGATAGAAGGTGAAATTGACTTCTTCATGCATTTAGTTCCAGACTACAAGCAATATTCTCAGCAAGCATCTATATATTCAAATATCAAATACAAATTTCAAGTCCAGAAGGTCAATAATAAAACAAATCCCAGATTATCAGGCAGTGGACTATGAATTGAGGGATCAACTGGCAAGCTGGCAGTTAAATAGAGCTTTCCATTTTTTTTGTGATTGAAACTTAGATATCATTTATTTCTAGATAGAATCGATTCCCTAAGGCTGTAAATAACTTGTTCTTTGTATTTTATCTATAAGAGCTGATCAATTGATGAAAAGGGGGAGTTTTCAACCAAGGGTTGAGGCAGGGCATGCATGCACTCTACTTTTCTTAATGTAGGATGGCTACTTTGATATGATTATCATCATTTGAACCTTGTTCTTTTTGAATAAATAAAGTACATGTTATCATCATTATGTCTATGTGTGGTCTTAATATTCCATACCGTGATTATTTTGATCAATATGCAACTATTTGTAATGTTTTGAAAACAAAACCTGTTTCATGTTTTTCATAAAGTTATGCTCGTAGCCATTTCTTATTATTGCTCATTATAGTGGTGCATTTCCTGTAGTGATGCTTCTATCCTAGCTTGATCTCTGCAATTTTTGTTTATCTAATATTTCTCTAAGCTTTGACCCGAGCAGTCAGGGTGAAAAATTTAGTGATAACAGTATGAAAGAGTAGTTCCATATTTTCTCTTAGACTCTCGGCCTACTATTTCCTCCTTCCTTAAAACCTCCTTCATTTCTGCCATTTTACCCTTATACTAATCAAGGGTTTCAGTGAGCTTGCTAATATTATGAGCATTTGTAGTTGCAGTTGAAACACCCATGGAGGCCATTTGCTTGGATCTTCTTCTACATTTTTTATGACCGTCTTCTCAGTCATTGTGGTGATTCCGAGTTGAGTTCCCATCTTTAAAGTATTCTTTGTTTTCCACACAATGGCTTTCCTTTACGGATCAAAATATACGTCCTCCAAGCATGCAACTTCATGTTGTTTAGATGGGGTAAATGGCACCAACCCCATATCAACCATAGGGAGATGCACTCTGGTTAGTATATTGCTTGAAGTGGAAGGGAGGTTCTCTGGATTGTCCCGAGTAGGAATTTGTCCCTAATTTTCACTATCCAGGTCCTCCTGATCTTTCTTTCTTTGTTCTTCTGTGGCTTTTTCTTGATTTTGTGCTTCCTGTTCTGGATTTTGAGTTTCCTGAGCTATTGATTTTTCTAACTCTGCAATCTTCTCTAGGATAGCCTCTTCTTTATTTACTTGTTCCTCCTCTTTCTCTTTTCTGGTAGCTTCTTCTTCTTCTTTCTCTCTTTTGACTTCTTCAGCTAGAAGTTTTCTTGCACCCTCTACCAGTCTTCGTGCAATCTCTTCTTTTGCTTTTCTTGCAGCTTCTTCTTCTTGACCTTTTGATTCAGGAAGATTGCTACTACTGCCTTTGACTCTAACTATTGTGGTCTTCTTTTTTAGCCGCTTGTTTAAAGCGATCATGTTGCATATGTTCCTGTATATTTCTTCATCCTTGTCCACATGGTCAGTGTATTTGAAATTTACCTTAAGGAGTGCTCGATGGGCTGCAAGTTTACCATGTGAGTCATTACTATGAAAGCTCTTTTATCTGAAGTGAAAGCTTTCCAGTTCCTTAATGAAATCTGGGGCACTCTTGACTTTAGCAAACTTATAACTCCCCACATAAAAAGGTAGCAGCGGAAACACAACTTTTTTCAAATCAAACAAGTGACTTCCAAAGCCATCCAAGAAAAGTTGTCTTGCAGCTTCCTTATGAACTATGTAATATGTAGCATATCTTGGCAATAATGAGGGTGCTTTAGTCCCCCCATACATCCTGAGGTATGGGCCTTCTTCAGAGAAGAATTAATCTCCAAATTCTTTGATAGACTCTAGAGCTCCCTCAGATAGGCACTTGCACTCTTCTAAGAAAATTAGCTGGTACATAGGCATCGATAACTCTTCACATATTAGCTTGTAGTAATTGTGGTATTTGTTCCCCACAGTATTCGATAAGCCACATAAACAGGGGCTTTATCTCCCTTCCATGTGCAGTTGAGCTTTTCAAATGGGTGGAAGCAAAGTATGCAATCAACCAAAAAGGATCCCATGTAGAATTCAGATTTCCTTTGGTGTAAACCTTCTTGGGTTGCAGTAATGGAAGTAGATAGGATATTGGCTATTATATTAGCCTAGTTGAAAATTGTTCCTTTCATGGCCACATGGTAAATCAGTGGGATCCATCCAAACTTATAAGTTCTACCATCAGCCCTACCGAAAATACTATTCAGCATCAACACTACCATTTTGTATGGGGTATGTAAATGAGCAGTTTCGTATTCCCCAGATTGCTTGTGCCTGAAAGTCTTCCCTTCAGCTACCATCATCTTTGTTGTAGCTATGCAATCAAATTTTAAAATTTTAACCCATTCATTTGTCATGCTAATTTATGACGGAGGTAGGATGTATGCTTTTGCTATAAATCCAGGTGTGAATGATGCAAATCCTTTGTCCTCCACGTTGTTCATTATCATCCCTATTGCATCCACTTTGGGCAAAATCCATCTGATGACCTCTGCGCAAGGAAAAATATCTGGTGTAATAGATACCTTGGTGATCGCAGATCTTAGTACGTTGTCATATAGGGCTAGGTCTTCCAAGCCTGCCTCTGGAACCTTCTTCTCCATAAGCATGTGGTAAATTTGGCCCCATTTGAATTTAGGTTCTGCCCCGATGACTAACTTTGTATCTTCATAGATTATTTCTACCCTTGGTGCGGGTAAGATTTCTACATCTGATTCATAATCCACAATCTTTGCCTTCTTTTTTCCCTTCTTCATCATGCTATCTGGTATAAGCTCTGACTGCAATAACACAAAAATGTTTAAGTATTTCCATCATTAAACTAACTTATGCATTTGAGAGAGAAAGGTAAATGACTATGATAAGCTAGGAAAACCGTTTAAGAAACAACACTAATATTTTTCCCTACCTTGCCATCCTCGTCCATCTGGTCAAGAAAAACACTCGCAGGTCAGTAGGTCAAAACCCTTGGACATAGGCAAGCCTCGACCTCTGTATTCTAAAATGGAAAATAACTCAACAACCTATGATACCCTTCCGCCCACAGACACGAAAAACTCTAAGAGGCTCAAAACCTACAGATAGTGTACCGAGGCTTAGACGGTGGTGATGCCCTAGGCCCTAAAACCAGGATCTTGATCTCTCGGTGGGAAGATACAATAAAATAGCCAAAACCTAAAGGATTTACTGAAAATGGGAAAATCACAGTCCCTACTATCACCCAAAGGTGAGAACTAGGTCAGCTCTATGCTGGCGAAAATCTCGGGCCTCTGAGACTCATCATTAGCTAACAGGATCATGGGCGAAATGCCTCTGAATGAAAAGGTGAAGCTCTTTGAGCGGGTAAGGCAGCCACGACAAGTTAAAAAAAAGACCTTGAAAGGAGAACGATTAAACCTAAAATGCAGGGAGGACACCCTTTTAAACCTAAAAACAAATTACCTACCCACCCTTACTCGACGAATCAACAACTGATATCTCGAAGCTTGAATCAAATCACGAATCAAACAGAAGATAAACTGAAACCTACCTAGTAGGCGACAGTCTTGACACATAGTCATGGATGGTTTTCCCGATGCACCACGTGGCTCCAAATGGCAGCTTCAACCAATAATGTGAATGCTTTGAATGGGGTAGAAATCACGACTAACATCTTAAAAAATGCTCACTGTAAAACAAGCAGTGGTAAAAAACCTTTCCACCGACGTATAAATAGATATCCAATGGGTAAAACCAATTAAAATGGTAGGTAAATCATTTAAAACCCACACGTGTGAGGTCCATTGCATTGCGGTTTCGGTAGCCGAAATGGCATCAGAAAGAAAATTGAATGACAGCCATCATAGCGACTAAAAAATGACAAACTCTCCTACTGAAGCGGGCTCAGGGAGGATCAGGCTATCAAGAAATAATGCCTTCACTATAGCAACTAAAAGGATAGGAACAATCTACTGTTGCAGCTAGACTCTCAATAAACCAAGTGAAGCGCAAAAAAAAAGGCAGCTGCTATAGCGACTCCAAAATCAGCAACCATCCGTCGTAGCTGGACAAAAAGAATTGCAAGCGTTCCCGACATTCAAACCAAGATCCCACCCACCGTTGCGGCATGGATCTAAGAAAGCTTCCGATGCAGCAGACGAAAATTGTTTCGACAGTGCATAAGAAAACAAAGAAACGTTCACCGTAGCGGCTCGAACTTGAAAAACCGTTCATCGTGGCAGATCGAAATTTAACAATCACCCGTTGCTACGGCTAAAATATTTTTTCTGCCTTAGGCTAAAAAACCATTTCTTGAACTTTCCCAAGATAAAACAAACGATGAATGATGGATTTCAAAATTCAAAATGCCTAAGAAGCAAAACTAAATTTCAAAAAGGGGGGCCCTAAAAAAAATGCTGAATATTTTGGGGTAATAGTTGCAGCAGCAACACAATGCTAGCTTAACATTTTTTTCCTTTTGACATAGTGCGTCACCACCACACTTTGCTCTTTTTCAGAGTGTGTTGCCTTGTTTCTTATACTATGGTGTATATCTGCAAACTACGTCGCCCTGTTGAAATTTAGTTTGATTTCTGCCGAGACCTTTTAGTTCCTTTTTGCTTGGTTTGTTACTAAACTGTTACATTTGTCTGCCATTATAGAACTAGCTTTTGAATTGAATCTATACTATAGTTGGGGGTGTTTTTATCTTACATTTTAAGCTAATGAAGTGCATTTAAAAAAAAATAACCCTGATGGTTTGGGGCCATGAATCGTATATTTTGCAGTCTCTTTTCTTGCATTGAATTTTACATTTGTTTCTTTGCTTGAAACCTCTTGCTCTTTGTTGTGGATGATATTCATCGAAATTTGAAAATTTGCATTTCCTTGTATGTGCATATGTTGAGTTTGTTTTGAGGTCTCTTTTCTTGGGGTTATTGTTTCCTTAGATCTATGTAGCAAAGGGAAATCAATCTTTTGTTTCCATAATAATTCAAAGAAAAAGTTTCACTTTGATCTTCTTTATTAGATTGAAAAATACTTGAAAATAAAAGAAACAATTTATTCTTGTTTTAGTTTATTTCAATTTTTTATTTTGTTAAATCTTAGTTTAATAAAAAAAAGTCAAGTTTCATAATCTGTAAAGAATCTTTTTTTTAGTCTTTGATTGGAAACCTTAAATTGATCATTTTCTTCCTACCTTTAGAAATATGTTTTTTCACTTTTGTTGGAAATATATGAAACAAAATTATAGTTTCAAGTTTGGGTGTATGTTATTGAATTTCTACATTTTGGGAAAATAACCTCTTGCACTCTCTATCCTTAAATAGGGAATGTATTGAAAGAAAAAGGAAATACTTGTACATCATCATTGCATGGTTTATGAGTCGATTCTTTACATCATCTTGTCTACTTAACAACAAAAAGATAAAATCAAGTGCTAGTTATGATAAAAAAAATTAGCAAGATTGTGTGTTAGCTTAGAGATGTGTTTCGACGTCTTAAAACATAGCTTGATGTCATTATTTTCTTGCACTACATCCCAGGGACTGCGTGGTTATTCCACATACTCGTTGGTATATATAAAGGTATTTCACATACTTTATGGTATATAGAAATATTTTTTTATGTACTTGACGGTATATAGGAAGGCCCCTTTCGAACGGTTGTGCATTAGACAACATTACTATAGATTTGAGCTCCCACATACCTTTGGTGTATTAGGATAGACCATCAGGATCCTGATACCAACTGAGTAACCTTTTGGTCGTCTTGTTGAATAAATACACCGAGAACAACACTCAAGGAGCTACTACGCATGTATTGTCCATGCAGTTGGGTATACAAGAAAGGGTATGATCCCAATCCTCCAAGTTTCATGTTACTGTTGGACCTTGTAGCATATCATGAGTTGCGACAAATTGACACTCTTGTGAGGATCCGACTTGTATATCCCACCTATCACAAGTTTTCATGTTGCTTTTAGATTCAATAGAGCTTGTTGTCTGTGTAATTAGGAGACATTTAGAGAGAGAGGTAGCTTCATTAGAAAGTTATGGATACATCTTCTTGGACTACCAACCAAGAGACCCCTTCTTAAGGGGAGCCTTTTGTTTTTCCTTCATTTGGAAATGTTGGTCCTCCCTTCATTGCAACTTTGAACCTTCCTGGATTGACCATAGGATTACCCGTATGGCTATTTAATCTGGTAATCCCATATGCACATAATATTTTGAATGTTAATTCCCCATCACAAAACCACCAACATCATGTTGATTTTCACCTTCTTTGCCAGATGTGTCTTCTTCCCTTTCTCCTTCTTGTCTTGTCAAAAGTTGTGATGCTAAGAAGAAGAAGAAAAAGAATATTAAAAACAATTAAGAAATCAAATCTCAACCAACTACTCCTCATAGTGTTGAGAGTATTGATCTACCCACAAAAACACCTTGTAATCCTAAGTTCCCTTGCAGGCTTTGCAATGATGGTCACTTTCTTAAGGATTGTCATGGTTTGTCCCAAGTTTTAGAAGTGTGGTCTAAGGATTCCCAACCACCCATGTTATCAACCTTTGGTCGTCATACTGATGTTACTAAATCAACCAATGATTCTATGGTTAAGAGTTGAAAAGGTAAAGTCAGAAATCCTTGCTTGCTATATAAGGACATGCACCTTACTTACCTTTGTCCTTGCATGGATGAAGATTCAAAGTTGTTAGAAGATATTATTGTTCCTCAACAACGACTTCCAACAGGTTACTATAATTTTTCCCTTTACCTCCCATTGGTTGATAAAGTGGTCGATCCAGCTCCATCCTCAGTCGATCCCACTCATTCTTTAGAGAGTAAAAAACAAGTAGTTCATCCCACTCTTCCTTTGAAGTGTGAAGTTAAAATGGGCAATTTGATGTCATCTCTACCCAATCCCACTCTTTCATCCGAGAGTGTTAAGACTGAAGTAGTCACTTTGACACAATCTTCATCTCGTCCCTCTCTTCCAGTTGAGAGTGAAATGAAAATTGCTAAAGTTTTCATAGTCAGTTCGAATTGTTCTAGGAAAGGGGAAATTTTGTCTATTTCAACAGAACCCTCTTTAAGTATTGAGGTTATTTCCTTTTATTGGATTAATCTAACAGCATATCGTCTTCATTCGAGTGTTCCTTTCTAGATATCTGTGCAAGTTATTGCTAAGAACACACTTCACACTATTGTTGATGAAGGGGATTTTGTTAGTATTCTATCCTCAACTGCTTGGAAAGCTATAGGTTCTTCTCATCTTGTGCCAATTACCGATCAGTTAAAGGATTTCAATAAAATACCTATTGCACATTTAAGGATCCTTCCTTACTTACCTATCACCTTAGGAGGGAAACTTGTCTACATTGATGTTATGGTAGTCCAAGGTCCCTTATATTTTAATCTACGTCTTGGATGATATTATGTTTACACCATGAAATCCGTAGTTTCCACACTCTTTAGAGTGATTCATTTTCCCCATGATGGGAAGATTGTGACCATTGATCAACTTTCCTTTATTACACCTGATCATCAAATGGCTGCTAGCCACCAGGATTCCCTAAATGTCTTGCATGTTCTAGTGGTTCCTCCCCCTTTGTCGGCCATGTCTCTTAACTATGGACATCATGTCGGAGTTAAGTTGTTAGTAAACTGATATATTCTTGCAATTATGGGGAATATTAGGGGGCATGTCTCAAGTCTTTATACATCATATTGAAGTTAAGTTGCTAGCTTCTAGCTTCTTACGTATGCAAGGGGAAAATTATCGATCTCTGGACATCATGTTGGGTAGGAAATGATCTTTTGAGCATAGTTTATTTCTGGTTTCAAGCTTGTTAAAAAATAAACCCGCCTTTGAGCATAGTTTATTTCTAGTTTAAGCTCATTAAAAAATAAAACTGACTTTACGCATAGTTTATTTCTAGTTTTAAGCTCGTTTAAAAATAAAACCAACGTCGAGCATAGTTCCCTTTTTGTGTCAATATTGTTAAAAATGAAACAGATTCTTCCATTCTGTAACGTCTTTTACTAGACTCAATACTTGAACTTTCATTTCATCTGCCTGTATCACTTGGTCCTCTTTCTTCCTGCATCTATGGTGAACCTTTTCCTGGTAGTATGAGAGAATTTAGTTGGATGAAGAAAAGAGTAGGAAGACGAAATGAGTCTTGGGGGCATGCATACAACCTCTTTACATTATGTTGAAGTTAAGCTACTTTATAGTTATACTGAGGGCAAGTACTAACCACTGGACATCATGTTGGGAAAACACCCGTCAATGAGAGTCTTATTTAGCATACTTTATTTTTAGTTTTGAGCTCACTAAACCATGAAACAACATAATGAGCATAGTTCATTCTCTATTGCAAGCTAATTGAAAAATGAAGCAGATACCTTGAGCATTCTTCCAACTGATCTTTGAGCTCATTAAAAATAGTCATATGGTGCTGAGATTACTTTTTAGATTTTTTGTGCTTTGGTTAAAACATGAAAAGTGGATTGAGCTTAGTTTATTGCTTTCTTATGCTTTGGATTCAAACATGAAAAAGTTTCCGAGTGATTTTGATACCATAATTGTGATCATTAAAACCATGTAAAATGGTGTCGAGAATATTGTTATTGCTTTTTCAGGATCGTAGAACTTTTACAAAAAAGGAATCCCTTGGAGTTGTCTTTAAGCTCTTTTTAGACTCCCTAAAATAAGAAAAAATTGCCAAGCGAACTTGTTTCTTTCATGCATGTAAAAGTATTTGAAAGGTCGTCTATCCGGTGATAGTTTACCCCTTTTCGGACCTTTTAGACTAATTACAAAAAATGAATACTCTAGTCAATAAATTGACTAGAAGAGTTCTCCTGGGTATTATTCATACTTTTTCAGACTTAGGGGACTAAATTTACGAAAAATTTCATCCTTGAGCCTTCTTTAGTCTTTTCAGAGTCCCTAAACATGAAAAACCATTGAGTTTTATTTCTTTGGAATTGTAAAATTACACATTGAAAGGCCCTTTTTGGGGATCGGGCCCCTCATTTCTCAGGTTCATAAAACATGTGAGATTGGAATCATCCATGATGAGCTACATCGAGCATTTGTTACCCTCTTATAGCTCGTTAAAAAGCAAAGAGGAACTCATCCATCGTGATGGGGAAATTAAGGGAATAGGAATATCGTTAATTCATATTAATGGTAGCTTACAGTAACCCTTGAACATGGTATATGTCAGTATCCTATTCAAACTATTGGGTAATCAACTTGTCCTTGAGTCATACCAATTCCATGATTTGTTTTACTCCTTTGGGTCATCTGTAGAATACCTCATTTGTTGTATTATGTCTTGGTCTTTGTCTCATTAAGTCAATGTTGCCAAGTCACTTGTCATGTGGTTATATGTTCAAGGGAAGTCTTCTGCTGGAATCAACCTTTACAGTCAGCTGGCCTTCTCTTGTGTTATCCATCCCTGTAATAGTTTATCGTGTTTACTATTACACCTTTGTGTCAGTTCAAACTCATTTGATCTACCATCTTACATCACTTTCCTGTGTTGGTTTCATATCAATGATGTGGGATACATTATGGCCCTCCTTCGACAATTCTATTCATGTCAACATCAGCACATCATCCCCGAGGGATTAGACTTAGAAACTAGTCAGTACCTTGGATCTTTCATGCCTCAATGGCAAGTTTCCTCGCCTTTGACAATAGGTTTACATCGTTTACCTCTGATCGAATGATTATGTGAATGTTCGACTACATCTCATCTATCCACATTCATTGGAATGTACTAGGATACCTTAGGGATCATCATTCATCATTGGCGATTTCCTTCACACTTGTTAACGGTTTACATTATTGACCGATAATCAAATGGTTTCTACCATGTTCAACTTCAATTCCTTTATTCACATGGATAGAATCATATTGTTGTGGGTTCAAGTTGAAGACCCTGGGGATCTTAAATGTACTTTACCCAGGTTGCGATGGAGATTTTATTAATGTACTATCACACATATCCACTTTTTATTGGTCGTGGATGTGTTATTATTTCATCATGGATGTACTTTGTATTGTTGTAGCCATTATTTTTCCACAATTATTTTAGGTACGAATCCACATTGTATGTCGATGGTCATATCCTTGTTCAGTACTTGCATGGATTTGCTATGTATTGGTCAGAAACCATTTTGTGAATCATTGGGATGATGCCCTTTCCTCTCTAACAATGTGTGTCACCCCCCATTGACACACTTTGCATCACTAAAGGGTATGTCACCAATGCACTTTGTTTGTGTATAGGGTGCATCGGTGCCTATATGAAGGGAAAAAAGAGAATTTTTGAGAAGTCTCTCAAAGGATACCCTCGTGGAGGTTTATCCCTTCCATTTAGGATGGATCTCACTCACCTCCCAACTTAGTAGGATCCCACCCCATCCTTCTCCCTTAATCTCATCCCTTCCTCATATCTTTTGGCCTATAAATGCAAGCTTACATTCATGGGATAGAGGGAGGTAGAAGAATAGCAACCAAATGTTGGAGAAATTAGGCCAGATATTTGATCTTTGATAGTTTGTTTATTGAGGCAAGATTATGTTAGAAGGAATCTTCAACACCAAGGATTTATATGGTTGTAATTATTTCCTCTTTGATATTAATACATTAATGTATCCATTTCCCATAAATGATGTGTAATTTCATTTACAACAATTCTTCTTGGTCAATTGCTTAGATATATCATATTATCTTGTGTTTCCACTTGTTTATTGTTTCCTTTGAACCTTTTACAGGTTATCTCTTCATCGGTAGGATTGTGAAATTCAAGCCAATGAGGACAACCTTCGAAAATAGGTATGAATTATTTACATTCAATTAATTTGATAAACATATGGAAGGTTTACATTTATGTTCTATTTTGTTCTAGCTACAAACCATTTGGACTAGGGAACCAATATTTCTCCGCAGTGATTGAGTTTTTCCGTTAACAATATGAGCATATGATTTCTTCTAGATCTCTTTCATCATACAATAAAATATGATCACAGGACAATATATGTCTAGACATACCACTAATTTCAACTATTCACAAAAATAAAACTCTTACCATCTAAATTTTACAATCTATACCCCCCAAAAGGAAACTACAAACGCAATAACCAACTGTAAAACAAGAGATCCATGAATCCTTTAAAATTTAATATGCTTGTAGAGAGACTGCAACCACCATTTTGTGATCCCTACATTCTTTGGGAAATAAACTCCCCTCACCTTCTCCAAGATCTTTTTTAGATAATATATCAATCAAATCGTTATATTGCTTGAAGATATGTTGAAATGACAAATAGAGATAACAATTTTGTAGCTCTAGGATTCTACATTGTTAGTGTTCCAAATGAATTCACCATAGACAATCCTTATGCATTTCCCAATCCACAATGAGTGGTGAGTCCCCAAAAACCAGAAGGGATAGAACAAATTTAGATAGAAAAAAATAACAATCCCCAAATCACCATCAACTTTTCTTTTGTATTAGAACTAGTGCCATAATCCATCCAACACAAAGAAATGTTCACTACTCTACATCAATACCATACCAACACCACCGGACCCAGACTGTGATTCCCCATCGAAAAAAAATTATTAGATACCTTGTGATAAGAGGAGGCTCAATAACTAGGAGGCTCTATAAAGGAGCAGAGAGAAAAAAATATTGGACCCAAACAACCTCTCTTAGTATGATTTTC
Organism: Pseudotsuga menziesii; assembly: GCA_001517045.1. Taxonomy (NCBI): domain Eukaryota; kingdom Viridiplantae; phylum Streptophyta; class Pinopsida; order Pinales; family Pinaceae; genus Pseudotsuga; species Pseudotsuga menziesii. The sequence goes on from LPNX010147317.1 coordinate 303,799, forward strand.
CCAAGTAAATATCTTCAACTCGAAAACTAACCAATAGAACAAATTAATTATTTGCTGGAGCTACCCAATTCTACAAAGAAACAGGCCACCGATTTGTTACAGGAACTGTAAAAGACATAGTCAAATCTTCATAAGCAAGTTTAGCAGAGACTTTGCCTATGGATGTGTGCCAAGTACAAGCAACCTCTTCTGGTCGATCAAGCAATTTAATGCCACAATTATTAAGACAATGGATATACTCATCCCATTTAGAAGAAAAAACACCACGTAAGCCCAAATCCTAAGATATAAACCAATAGTTATTGGCAGGAACACCTCGGTGTTGTTCAGGACATTTCACCCTTGTAACCTAGGGTCTGGGGTTACCAAATTACTGCTAACTTGCAGACAATCAAATTTTACAAAGAATGGAAAGAGAATAGGAAGAAAGTATTGACTTACCCGATTAACGATGGTTGATCCAAGCTTGATCTTCTCCCGCTCCAATCTTCTCCAAAGATTCTAGGGATGCTTCTCTTCACCTGCAAAGAGCCAATTCTTCAAGAAATATCTCATACATATATAAATCAAAGGTTAGATGAAAAGCATAATAATAACATCATTGAACATATTCACTAAACCAATATACATGAGATAAACAATACAATATTGGAAGAAGAATTCTCTTTATTAACGAAAGGTGAATGGGTAAGAATACAACCCAGCTTCTGACACAAGGACTCCTCTACAATCGAGAAATCTGAGTTCTACTACTCCAAGACTCTGAAGATATACCACCAGCATAACTTTTCTCTTTCAAAATTGATTGATTAGCTCCACCCCAAGGCCTCTATTTATACTTTGGGAAATACAGTGGTTTTGAAGGTTGGGATGGTTGAGATAGTTGGGATAGTTATGGATTAGGACCCAACTAATCTCATCTAATCTTGATTAATATTTTTTAATGTCAAATTAAGGTATATGCAGGTATTAATATAGGAAATGCGCGTATGACATGCGTGTTGCTCAAAGGAAACTCGCGTATGCAAGTATACGCAGATTGCAATGCACATAGTTGCGTATGACACGCGTGTTGCAATGCACATAGTTGCGTATGACACACGTGTTTCAATGCACATAGTCGCATATGCATACCAATAGTTAGAATAAAAATATATAAGGCTGGTCTATAGTGTTTTGGCCACTTCAATCCAAATTGTCCTTTTGTGTACCGACATGATGGATGTCAGCACTTGGATGGAGAAGTGCAATTTTGGCTGATAATAAATGCCCCCTAATGTGTGAGGTAGGAGAGAAGCGATGGCCGAAATACATTACAATCTTAGTCTTGGAGAACTTGGAAGTCCAAGGAAGCAGAGGACGTACCTGAAACAAATACATATCAATGTCATATACAAAATCATATATCAGGATGCCATGTTCAATATACTGGAACGCTAGCTCCTTTACAATATTTGATTACATCATATAATACGGGTTCAAGACCACGTATATTACAAAGGTGGATCGAAGCCACAATTTACAATGATGAGTCTTGAAAATATAGAAGCTATGTAAAGTGAACATAACATAATCTTGCGCAACTTAGGTTATAGATGTGAACCCAAGGTCTTCTTTAAAGTCCAAAGGAACTAGTACAATCTAGGCCATGTGAATAGATGTGTTGAAGTCGAACATGGAAAGGATTCAACAGATTGTCAATCAATAGGTGAAATTGATAACTGAAGCGAAGGAGTTCACCAATGATGAAAGTGAATCATAAGGTACCATCGTCAAAACTCTAGGTCTTCGTCTTCAGGAAGTGCTGATGGGAAACCATGCTGTGATGAGGAAGGCAATAGATCTTCCAACGGATCACAAGAGTGACTATGAACTAGATAAGGGAAGGCAGACACAAGTAATAGTCAGATAGGATAATGATGGAATCAGGATAATAAGTAGAAATAGGGGTAAATCCTTGAATAGTGAGCACGGCACAAAGATGAGCCAAGGCATCTTTTGACTTTGCAGATAGGAAAACTAGACTTATATGTCATGTAGGAGACATGATCAGATTCCCCATGTATAAAGGACAAGTGGAGGAGTAAGACAACTCAAAGTGATAGCTGAAACTGAAAGTGTACACTGAAACATGAGTATCAGAAAGTTCATATAGTGCCATGTTCAAGGAGGACATGATGCCATCGTTTGTAACCCAAAAAGAAAACTCCTTCCTTATCTTTTGTGTTAAATTTTAACGAGTCCAGGAAAGTCAACTCAGGTCTCTCTTAATTTTTAACAAGATTGAAGAGGGGAGCGAATAATGCTTGATGATGTCATTGATCAGTGGATTTTACGAACCCGAACTAGTACATGCTCGTTGGTGTTTTCATGTTTAGAGAGTTTGAAAACTATGAAGAAGACTCTAGGGGGTTCCTTTTTGATCCAATTTAGTCTCCTGAGGCCGAAAAAGTATAAAACATACAATAGAAGAACTCTCTTAACTTCTAAAGAAGAAAAGGCACACCTTTTTCGTACTTAGTCAGGGAGGTTTGAAAAAGGTTAAATTACCACCTACCCAATGCTCCTTCAAGAGCAGCATATAGCTTGAGTTTTACAAGTGAAGGAAAGCAAGATCACTCGAAAAGATCCATTTGATTATGAGGAATGGGGCTTACAACAGTAAACTCGATGCTTTGTTCTTAGTGTTTAACGAGCATGGCAAAGACATAAAGTACACTCGAAATATTTTTCATGTTTAGGTCCAGAGCATGAAAAAGAGAAAACTAAGCTCATATCGGGCGCTCCTTATTCGTAAGTTTAGTCCCTCGGGTCCGAAAAAGTGATAATTCTATGCCTGAGAATACTCTTCTCAATTCCATAGAAAAGAGAGCGATCATTTCTCATATTATTCCACATGGTCCGAGAAAGTGATAACCTACCACCAATGTGGATGCCCATTCACATATTCTTAACGAGCTTGAATGGACAAGTTTACTTAGCAGTCAAGTCTATTTTGAGGAGTTAGACCTGGGCCTAAAGAAACTCCATAAGGGCGAGGAGCCTTATAAAGGGGATAGCTTGTAAAAAGAGACCAAAATGAGGTTTAATTTGGTGTGAAAAGTACCTAAGAAGGCTCCCCTAACCTATGACAAATGCGGCATGAGTACCAAACAACAAAAATGTGTTCTAAACTATTGTACTCATGGAAGGAAAGCCCTATCCATGAAAGAAAAGTGGTATAGACAAGCTAATAATGGTTAAATACCATAGTCTGTGGTCAAAGTAGTGATCCTAGGGTTAAGGCGAATTAGGTATAAATGCAAAAATGCATATAAATGACCAATATCCTATCCTATATGAGTGAATAACCACTTTTAAGTAACCTTGGATCTATTGCATTAGGCAAACATGACATGGTATTAGTTTGATTTTTAATAGAAATTAAAACTATAGGCTAAAAAAACCCACATTTTGATATTATTTCTATAAATAGTTCAAAAATAGAAATCAAGATCACCATTTCATATTTTTACCCAATATAGGCCATTTTTACCTCTGACTTCAATTGCTTGGTGTGGACAAACCAGTGGACGAATTTCAAATCTGCAAGTGCCAGGTAAATCAGCTCTTCATGGTCTTTCATTTCATCCATTCAAATTTTTAATTTTATGCAAAATTTTAATGTTTTAAGCCAGTTTTAGGAAGGTCGCGCTGTATACGCGGGTATTCAACTTACATAGTCACGTACACGCGTTTTATACGTGACTTGCCCGAAGGAAATCCGTGTATGATACACGACATGTCCAAAGGACAATCGCGTATACTGTGTGACATAGAAAAAACATAATTAGGTCCAAAATCAAAGTTTTTGAATGATTTTTAATGTTTGAAAGTGGCTATATGAACAGGCTAAAACATGGTGTTTGAGTGGAGGGAGAGAGAACATGAAACCATGGACCAAGATGCACTTCGTAGTGCCCCCACAGTGCATGCATTATGATAAAGTGGGTTACTAAAGTTATTTTGTACTTCACCTATGCGATCTAATGTCCATTTGCTGGAGTTCTTGATCAACTACTGGGATCATGATCTAGATGCATTTGACTTACAAGGTGAGATTCTAGAAATTGCACTGGAAGACATCTTTTTTATTGCGGGTTTGTCACGACAGGGAGCTCCTATCAACTTGGAAGGTATCGGCAGGAGCGATGAGCTTCTAAGTGTTCAAAACTATATTGACACTTACTACGCACTTGGCACTCAAAAAAGGGGAAGTTGCATCCATATTGCACATATCCATAGCTTGCCATTACAGGTGTTGGTAAGCATAGTAGTAAGGGTTGCAGGATCGTCATCATGCCATCTTGCAACTCGAAACCAAATTAGAATTACGGTGGAATGTCTATAGGGAGCTTTATTTGATTGGTGCTCAGGAGTAATCCCGATAATGAAGAAGCAACTCTCTGAATGTAAGAGAGGCCGACGAGAGAATTTTGGCTATTCTAGTATATTGGTGGCCTTTTTCTTTGAGAGGTGCCTACCCTTAGCCCTGCAGTACTTCTACCATCTTTCTCTCCCCGTCAGCCTAGACTGAGTAGGTGGGGAGAAATATTTCTCCACCATGGCGATGGTGGATCGGTTTAGAGTGTCTACAATGATGACTTCTACTTGTGGTGGGGATGGCAGCTACTGTTGGGTGTTATAATTCCTAGATTAATTCACCTAAAATTTAATTATCGACCGGGGTTGGTAGACTTCAAGTTGCTACGAAATATATGCAAAGGTAGAGGGGTTCCTAAGGCATTGTAGAAATATTTTAACAAACAAAAGATCAAAAGATCTTTCAAAATGAAAAACTGAGTCAAAATCCTAAGAATCTAATCATTAATGTGATTGAACTAGAACAAAGCATCAAACTAGGATAATATCAGACTATTCTAATTAACAAATGAGAATATAACCATTGTTTTTTATAACGAAGTCTATTAAGTAACTTTAAGAGCTAACTATTCAAAGAAAGTGTATTTTTGGAAATACAATTACAACAACAAAATAATTCATAAGCAAATAACTCCTAACTAAAAAGGATACTATCAACAACTACTTAAAAGGCTGTGATACAAAGAAAACTTAAATAAGTGAATGGAAAACTAAGTAAGAGAAACAAGTAGAAAACTTAATAAAGAAAACTGAATAAGAGAAGAAAATAGAAAACTTAATAAAAGAAACTGAATTCTATCCTACGAGTCTCCATTGGTAATCATAGAGTGAAAAATTAAACTATTCCTAAAGATAACACTACTAATCCTAAGTTCACATGTAAATGGATAAATTAATCCAAAAGCATAATTATAAAATAGTAAGAAGAATCAGAAACAAATAAAAGAAACAAAACATAACCTAACTCAAAATATGTTTAAAGTGAAAGGATAAAACTTTAATAAAGAAAGAACAATATAACTTTAAGTCTAAATGATCAATAAACCTGTCATTTAACTATTACACTCAAAGCATATCTAAAAACCAAAGAAACAAAGCTTCAAACAAATTCAAAACTCATTAAAAACATTAAAAATGAAACAGTAAGCTGAATAATAGACTGGACGAATGACTGGATAATAGACTGGATGGATGACTGGATAGACAGACTGAATGAAAGACATAACAGACAGTTCGAATGGTAGTCTGTATATAGAAAATGGTAGAAAAAGACCTAACTGATCTAATTATAAGCTGATTTTGTGCACATGTTTATACAATGCATAAAGAAAATAAATAAACCTATTTAATCATCATATTTAACAATGAAATAAACAAATACAAATACATGAAAATAAGAAAATCATTGCATATTAATGAACAAACTAGAATTTAAATTGCATAAACTTATAACAGGAAAGAAATAAACAAAACTTAATCTATTTAAATTGATAAAAACAATCTACTCTATCTTTTTATGAACAAAACTAAATAATAAGCTGGAAATGAAATGATAGAAACAAATAGAAAACAACTATGCGCGCAATCTAGCTATTTAATTCTAGAAATAAAATACATTACATAAAGCAAATGAAATAAACATTTACAGTAACTTAATGAAATAAACAAACTAGAAATCAAAACTGAATTAGCTACAAAGAAAAATAATGAAAACAACAAAAGAAAACCTCTGGTTGATGAGGGGCCCTCTCAGCAATCAGGGGTGACTCCCGACTAGCGCTTACTCAAACGGAATCATAAACAACAACACATATTGCTCTTTATTAAAATGATGGAACATACTTACAAAACTCTCCAAAAACAATTGTTTAACAAATGAAATGAACAACTATCAACATTCACATAGAGGCTGGTATTTATATTATTTTCAAGAGATTGAGCAAGTTGACCCTTTAGTGGTCGAATGCTCTCTATATTTAGTCAATCATAAAGGCTTCTAACTAATCAAATGTCAGCGCAGATGCTCTTCCCTTCTTCAGCGTGAGTCTAGTTTTTTCAGTGAGAACATGGCACCGAGGCTCCTCTTTTATCGTGGTTATGGCATGGTGTTGAGCGCAAGCATCATACATGGCAGATCTTCTAGAATGGAGATCATTTCATTGTTTAAATGCACAATTGGTGGCAGTTTGATATTAAGCGGAGGATTCCACGAGTAATCTTGGGAATGTTCCATCGTTTAATGCATGAGATTGGTTATTAACATCGTGTAGAATGATTATCGATCTGGATGGAAAACTGGACAGCGAGCTGCGTGATAAGTTGGACAACGAGCTGGATGATGAGCTTAATTCATGGATGAATTCAATTGGTTGGGTGCCAGGTTGTTTTCTGTATTGATTGTTGGGTGCTGGGTTCTTAAACTTTCCATTATGCCGCTCCATCCTTCACGACATGCATTTATATTATTCATGACCTGTAAGTATTATTTATGGCTTGCTCCGTTAAAAAAACATGAAATGGTTATACTATATGTAACATATTATAAAACTAGTGCACGTCATCTTATTTAAAAAATGGATTTTAGTTAAGGATTATACATATAATGCTTTAATATTAAATGTCATACCAAAGCATATTTGAAAAAGCCACATAACATGTTATTTCAATGGATGTCCCTTTTATAAAGTATTAAAGTCATAAACCATTTTAATATTTAATTCTTTTCTCTTCCTTTTTAATATTTAATATTTTCATTTTCTTATTACATTAAAATCAATGTTTTTAAAATTTGATTTTAATATATTGATTTTTGATTTTTCTTATTACATTAAAATCAATGTTTTTAAAATTTGATTTTAATATATTGATTTTTAATTTTAATATATTGATTTTTCTTATTACATTAAAATCAATGTTTTTAAAATTTGATTTTAATATATTGATTTTTCATTGATCTATTGGAAAATAGAAGGTGGGGATAAAACAAACCAAGAACCTAATAAGATACATGCCATTAAACCTAGTGCAAAACTTAGGACCGAAAGAATGGGCTGAATGGAGTGCCAAAATGTGCACTAAATGTAATAATATATCAAAAATGATCAATTAAGCTTCTTTTACATTTATAAATTATAATTGATGAAAACATAGTAAAAGATAGACAAATTAAAGATAAATGTATTAGATTTTGGTAAATAGGCCAGGAAATTGATGTAAATAAAGCCATTATAAAAGACAATTTCGAGGCTCAACATCTACCAACATTGGAGCAGTTTCCATATGTTGGGATGGATTTCTGGGGGGACAATGACCTTGTCCTCCCTCCTGGAGGAGCATGGGGAGCATGAGGTATTTTGGTTTTTCAAGTTTTTTAAATTTTTATGAATTTTTAATCATAAAAGATATATACATATGTATAAAGTTTTAATCCTTTTAATGTTTAAAATGTAGATATTGGACCAGTCCGCCATAATGGGCATCCTCGTATGTATGTGTATGTGCGACCAGTGGTAGGGTAGGATCGAGGTTTGATAAGGGTTCTTGAGGGGAAGCTGGCCAGGCTTACCCAGAGAGTCCCTACTTTACACATTGAGCAGACCCTTGCCAACATGCAGGAACTAGTGGTTGGTATCCCGCTTACCTGGATATGCCTTATGAGGAGGGTAGCCAGGGCAGTGCTTGTTTACATAAAGGCCACAAAGGCTGCAATAGCTGAAGAAGCTGAAGAAACTCAGGAATAGGACGACCATGATGACCAGGGTGACCAGGGTGGTCAGGATGACCAGGGTGGTCAAGATTACGTCTTAGGAGCATTTTATGGATTACGATCCACTTTTTGTACATTTTGTATATCTATATAGCTATGACTGGATATGAGGATTAAGAACTCGACCTATCTATATGGACAGATATTCACACACACACACACACACACACACACACACATATATTGCTAGTTTATTTACATGTGTTTTTGTAATTTATTTGTTGTATATTTTATGGAATGTGTGTCAAATGCCAATCTAAGATATAATTCGCATATGCATCAGTTAATGAATTTTGATTTCTTGGAATGTGATTGAATGTAATAAACTCAAAATTTCTTTCCAATAACATAACTTGCAAGAAATAACGTAATAAAATAGGGTTTTGAACCTGGTAAGCTCGATTGAGCTGGGAAACCACTAGTTGTGAGTCAAGTCTAACTTCCAACTGAGTGGTGCCACGTGAAATGAAATCCCATAAAATCTCACTGACGGCCCAGTATTCAGCAACATTATTGGTAGCAGGACCTAGGTGAGCACCTCTAGAGGCAACTAGCTATCCTGAGGGTGAGTAAATAACCCATGTGGCTGAAGCTAGGTTGCAAGTGTGACGACTAGCGCCATTTGCAAAACCTACGAACCACTCGGAAGACATCTGTAACAACCAACAGATGATATAAGATCATGAACTGGCTAGCTATTGTACATAAAGTTATATACAATAAAATACATGAAAATATTACTAAGCCTAAGCGTAGTATTTTTTCTGTCTTCGTCGAACAGGTTTAGAATCAAGGTAAGTTCGGATTCCAATTTCAACAATATATGGATCTATTCCTAGTAAGGATGGCCATACATATGATTCGTGAAATTCTTTTAACCGAGCAGTATATATGGAAATTTCTTATAAAAGAGAATTTGCATCAATATGCATTATTTCAAGAACGTCAGGGTTTAGAAGGATATTGGTAGAAACAACATCTTCCACCAGTCTCATATGAAACTCTTGGTTTTGAATTCTACTTAGCTCTGGAAGGAAATGAGATTTATGATGAAGATCTTCACAAATCTTATCTCGCCCACTCATGGATTCCAAAATGGCTTCATCTGAAGGAAAAACCATGTCTAAGCAGTCATCAGTATACAAAGAGTTCTCTGCCCAAGCAGGCAGATAGGCCTCTTTCGGCTCCTCTGAGACTGTAGGAGGAATCGAAACAAGATCAATAGAGGTATTAACGATAGCTTGATAAGCTACTTCCATTGTCGATAAGACACTTTAGGCTCATAACGGGAAGGAAGGACCCAAGGATCCGTTTTATCGCCAACCATTGCAATAGAATTCCCTACACTAGTAGAACCTAAATAGTTAATCAGGGCTGGGATATCAAATGTTCCAATTAATGATGAATACATTCTATCCCCTAAGCTCTCTAAATTAGGCTTGACTTGATCAACCAATGGCATAGTGGACTCATTAGTTCCATGCGACCCTTCCAAGTGAAACTGGTTTACTGTAACCAATTCCCTTCGTGTGGAAACACTACTACCCAAAGAATGGCCTATGCAATGACAGACATGGCATAAGTCCAACTTCTCCCTAGGAGTAAGTTATAATACAATGGTGCATCTATTACCTCTACTTTAACAGACACTGCGTTCCCTGACAACTTTATCTTGAAAGCTGGTAGGATACCATGTGGACAAAATGACATTCTGTCGAAAACAGTAAGTAGGGTATTCGATGGAACTAACTTTGGAGACCCAAGAGCCTTCCAGCAAGACAAGGACATGACACATGTGGAAGCACCCTCATAGACAACTGCCCTTCCAATGGTTTTTCCACCATGGATGACATCTATCGATAAGGCCACATGATACGGCAGGCGAATTTTGACATTAGACAAATTAAACTTTGCCATGAGGCTCGATGAATCCATACTACCTAAGGCTGCTAAGAGCGCATCTCGCTAGGAGGGACAACTCTGTAACACCTCCAAAGTTGACATCGCACAAGGGGTTTGCGATAAATCTTCAACTACAGAGTAATTGTTTGCAACCATAGCGTTAGGATTGTGCAATGCTTTCTTAAAGACACCTTTTGGTATCTTAGGCATAGTTTCAACAGGTTTTTCAATTGTGAGAGGGTTAGAAGTTTCACCTATAGACTTACCCTTCTTAGGATCCTCTGTCTCATAGTTCTTGTTTCTAGTTTGGAGGAAGGTCTGGGATCGAACCATGTTGATATAGTTTAGGTCAAAGGAATTAGCAGTGTCCCCTACTATATTAGAAGCTGAAGCTGCATTTTGTCCTTGGGGAAAAGGATCCTTTAGAACAACCGGTTATTGATTTTTCAACAGCTTCTGAGCTTGATCTATAAGACGGCATTGATGGGTTAGGTGATCTTCCTAGCACAAATTACATGGAAGCTTCACCTTCTTATTCTCTTTTCCCCTCCCATCAGCATTGTTTGTGGGTTTTGGCTTGTTTTGGTTTCCCTCACCTTTCATCCCCCCCCTTTTTTTTCCCACCAGGCTACTGATTGCCCTTTTGGGAGGATTGAGCAAAAATGTTTGCATTTTGGGGTGAGGGGGTAGCATTTGCTACCTCTGCTATAGACTGTTTAACGAAAAACTCATGGAGTTGTTTCACCAAATATTCCACACTGGGAGATTTAACTGAACCAACCACACCATCGGCATGGGGTCCAGATTAGGTTTCTCAACACTATGTGTTGGCCTCGGTGCATCAGGGATGATTTCATATAGAATCTCAGACTCAGAATATATTAGATCTAACTGCTGGGCCCTGAGGATAGCCTCTTCCTCATTAGTTACTCCCGAAGTGGATACATCCTTAGATATATACAGAAATAAGGACTTAAGGAACCATTCTAACAAAAACTCAGGAGGGATAGTGGCCTTAATAAGCCTTTTCTGTCTTCACCACTCTTGGATGTGATCTGAAATATGAGTGGCTTTGTCCTACCGAAAGGTGGACAATAAGTCTATATCGACATCATACTAGACGGGAAGTTGGGAATGGTTAAGGAACACATTAGCTAAGTCCCAAAAACAATCAAACGCAACAGAGGGCAATTCAATGTACCACTTTGCTGCGGCACTAGTCATAGTTCTTTGGAACAATCTCAATCGAATGGTGTCATCATTCAGTGATTTGGAAGAGCACCACAAGTGAAAGGTGGTGATATGAGCCCCTGGGTCTTCACCAACTTTTCCTTCGAATTTTGGAATATTCAAGGGTAATTTGGTAGGGACAGGTGGCTAAGTCGAATCATGTTTCACCAGGTCATTTATTAACTTGGGCAAGTCTGGAAAGTTCAAAGTTGCCACGAAATGAAGTTTGGATCTAACTCTAACCGGAGCCTAAAAGGTACGAGCTTGGGAAGTAGAAGGACTTGTCCCCTTATTCCCTAAAGTAAAGGCGGGGTTGCCCCCAGCTACTGGTTGCGAAGTAGTCAGAACACTTTGGAAAGGATTCCACCCATAAGCCAGTGGATTGTTCATATGTGGTGCAATGTATGTGGTTTGAGCTGCTCCAGTTGAAACTGGAGTTTGGAAAATAGGAGCAACTATCCCTCTGCTAAAAAGTGAGAAAGGAGAGCTCATGAAAGGAGTTGAAACTGACATTTGAAAACCTTGACCATAAGGGTTAGTGTTTCCAAACTGCACCCCTACATATGCGGGTGTGGTGCCTACATATGGAGTGGATGGGGGAATGTGTCCCCCATTCCAAGGAAAATCCTGGACAAATGAAGAGGATCCAATAGGACCACTCTGAGTAGTGTGTGCAAAAGAAGGTGAAGCAGAAGGTACACTAGGAATCCCAGTGACCACCCCACCAGAAGTGCCTGCCACATTTGTGGAAGCCGGTGGTTGAACCACCCGACTAGCTGGAGTCAAGGGAGTAGCAAGTATACTTGTTCTAGGGGTACAAACCAATGGAGGTGGCACTCCTTCAGCTGGAATAGCTGAAATGGGGGTAGAAGGAATTTCTCCTACACTAGACATTAGTCTACTCACATGAACACCAATCACAGGTGAATTGAAAGGACTAACCTAGACGATCACAGGATCATTTATGTTGGTAAGAGGTGAATTGAATTTCTTGCAAACTCATCAGCTTGCAAGTATTCTATCTCTATTGCTGTTGTATCAACCTAGTTTTCCCTAAGTTCTGGTTCACCCGAAACTTCATTAATTCCTACCGGTTCGAAAGAACCACCTGTGTCTAATCTCTGCCTTTAAGGGGGCAGTGGAGGATCCACTGTAGTAAAAGGAGGAAGGTTTTGCAACCTTCTTGACCTTTTGAGAGGTTGGTCCTCCATGATTGAAAATTTGAATCTTCAGACCCTAAGGTCAGCTAAATACAAACAAACCACAGAGCAATCACTACAAAATTTCCTAAAGCCACAACAAACACAATGGGTATAAGATATGATTTCCACAAGAAAGTTGAGAGATAGTTATTGGCATCCTTGAAGATGTTCTTAGGCACAAGCAAAGGAATCACCCACTTCCCTCCCACACTTTCTACAAGGGTTACCTTCCAAGCCCGTCCAAGTTCAACCAGAAATAGCCTTCCGGTGTACCTGTGTATAAACCCTAGATGTCAAAAGAGAATAAAGGCTACTGCAACTATACTTATAGTTTTGGGGGGGAAATCGCAAGCCTGGTTCATATGCATGGGCAGGGTAGAAAATCCTGAAACCCTGTCTAAGACAGAATCCCCAAATGCGCAAAAAACTTGGTCTACGCTTTGGCAAGAAATCAGAGGGTTATCTCCTCATTCCAAGCCTCCACGCGGCCTCGTGCTTAACTCCCTTTTGAGAGGAGCTTCCCATATAAAATCAACATAGAAGAGGATTTACTTAATGATTGGCCAACTACGCCTGAATTTAAATACTTGTGGAGAGTTAAACCCCTATTCCACAAGTCTAGCCTTAGCTAGTTGGTGTATGAGCCTATAAAATAAAACTTACTAATAATTTTTAAATTATATCATTCATTTTAAGGGTTATTCTTAGTCAGAAGGTAAATGGCGTGAAAGACTGTGATGTTATAGACTTGATAAGAATAAGTAAAATGATGTATAAAGCAAATTCCAAAGCAAATTGCAACTACTTAAACCAAATTTCTTTTGTTTTTTGTAAATGTAAGCTAATGAAAATGAAACTAAGTGCTAGAAAACTAAGACTTTTTTTATAATTTTTGAAATTTTATTTGAAAAAATACTGAAAATAAAACGACTAAGTGCAGCTAAATGAAAAAGTATAAGATGCTTTTCTTCACTTTTTTCAAATTCTTCAAAAACTACAATGCAACTAAATGCAAATTTTTTGAGCAAGTTTGAATAATCAGAGCATATAATAAGTAAAATGCAGTATAAAGGACCCAAAATAACCTGCTTCAACCAAACAAGAAGAAGACTTAGAAAAAACCGACTTAGAGAGACTATTGAACCAAAAAGTCCACCAGACTCACAAAAGAACAAATGACACGCTGACACTACAAAATGCAGTACATAATATAAAGTATCCAAATCCCTGATCACTGACCTAGACACAAAGCATTGAACTCATCAACCAAGCAGGAGGACCAAATTTGAATTACGAGATGAAAGAAAATTCAAACCAAGAAAGCCCAAAGGATTGAAAACAAGCACAAGGTGTGACACAAGACTTTTAGACTCACAAAGTCATGCTAGAATTAGAAGACTCCCAAGAAAGAAAAAAAATAAAACAGAATAGGGAGAAGCGAACCCTACTAAAAAATTATGTTGCTACAAGATATACATGACTGTGTATGAAAGAAACCCACGTACCATACATGAATGTCTTATAGAGCAACCCGCGTATACAAGTTGTTATACGTGACTGTGTATGACATCAAACCGTGTATACAAAAAAAAATTCAAAAAGAAAAAAATGTAAAGGCTTATGGGCACACTACACTATGAATTGAAAGCAAGATAAAAAGACCACACTCAGAATCAGAAACAAAGCAAAGACTGGTAAAAAACCTACAGAATAAACCCATAGTAGGCTGGGATCCCCAGCGGAGTCACCAGTTCTATTGTTTAGGACATTTCACCCTTGTAACCTAGGGTCTGGGGTTACCAAATTACTACTAACTTGCAGACAATCAACTTTTATAGAGAATGGAAAGATAATAGGAAGAAAGTCTTGACTTACCCAATTAACGACGGTTGATCCAAGCTTGATCTTCTCCCACTCCAATATTCTCCAAAGCTTCTAGGGATGCTTCTCTTCACCTGCAAAGAGACAATTCTTCATGTAATATCTCATACATATATAAATCAAAGGTTAGATGAAAATAATAATAATAACATCATTGGACATATTCACTAAACCAATATACATGAGATAAACAATACAAGATTGGAAGAAGAATTCTCTTTATTAACAAAAGGTGAATAGGTAAGAATACAACCCAGCTTCTGACACAAGGACTCCTCTGCAACCAAGGAATCTGAGTTCTGCTGCTCCAAGAATTTGAAGATATACCACCAGCATAACTTTGCTCTTTCAAAATTGATTGATTAGCCCCACTCCAAGGTCTCTATTTATAATTTGGGAAATAGAGTGGTTTCGAAGGTTGGGATGGTTGAGATAGTTGGGATAGTTATGGATTAGGACCCAACTAATCTCATTTAATCTCAATTTATATTTTTTAATATCAAATTAAGGTATACACGGGTATTAATATAGGAAACTCGCGTATGACACACGTGTTGCTCAAAGGAAACTCGCGTATGCAAGTATACGCGGGTTGCAATGCACATAGTCGCGTATGACATGTGAGTTGCAATGAACATAGTTGCATATGCATACCAATACTCAGAATAAAAATATATAAGGTTGGTATTAATATAATGCATCAAAGGTCATGCACATCTATAGTGTTTTGGCCACTTCAATCCAAATTGTCCTTTTGTGTACCGACATGATGAATGTCAGCACTCAGACGGAGAAGTGCCATTTTGGCTGATAATACTCGGTCTTTATTTACAATGTGGGACAAGGTTCTAAATCCATACTAATTTAAGAAAGATAGAAGGGGTAGCGAAATATTATAACTCGAGGCCTCGCCAACACAGGGATCAACACCAACACAAACAAGGGTACCATACCGTATCCTCTAGGAAATACAACTATCAGAGGAAATATCCCCAACAATCCCCTCCAAATATTTGAAGGATAAGTTAACCACTTATGTTCCTTATGAAGCCACTCAACTACTGAAATGTTCCTTAAATACTTAGCTTTAAGAACATCACTGCAGATCCCTGCACCAATTAATCCACGCCAAAGACTCTTCATAGCTAGGGCTTTAATGAACCATAACAAATTCTTAATTCCCCACTCGCCCAAACATGTGGGCAAGGCAATCTTAGCCCACTTGATCATATGAAATATCGGCTTATGCAAGCTCTTGGACTAAAGGAAATTGAACAGATAGTGATTGATTGTTTTTTTTTTTGACCAAAACTTAGGGGTAGATATTAAAGCGTCCTGGCAATCCAGAACCAAAAAGTACAAAATTGAAGAAGGTTGATGACCTCTAACAGTGCTGTCAACCTTCTTGATAATATCATAGGAGAGAACTCCTTATTTATTTTGAAACTTTTCCTAGATTTAGCAGTAAAATGCTTACAGGAGTATATTCTAACAAACTATGAGCACAAAAAGGTGCAAAAACAGACCATTAATGATTAAGTGGCTTCCCTTTTAGGAAGGGGACCATATTTTTCTGCACGCTTGACAATATGTTTGAGTGTGCTTTAGCTTCCCGCCGATCTTTGTTAGTCTTCCTTCCTCTTGTGAGAGGGGGAGATAGGACTGAACAACTGTCTGAATCTGGATCACCAGCAGACCTCAAGGAAGAGCAGCAGGCATCCATCCTAATAGCTGGGGAGGCATCAGATGGAGAACTTTCAGAAACGATTAGACCCTCGGCTGCAGGCATAGATGGAGAGGCAGCGACTACTATTT